>JALHCA010000134.1:0-54292 GCA_024340505.1 Tolypocladium nubicola
GCGCGCGCGCACCGCAGCGCCTGCTCGAGGGACGGCACGCGGACCGGCTCGCCGGGGGGAGGGGGGGTCACGGCCCCGGGCGGGAGGGCGGCGGCGGAGCGCGTGATGACGATGTTGAGGCGGTCCTTGAGCGGGCGGAACCGGGGCGGGATCGAGTCCCACGTCTTGCGGCCCATGATGACGGCGTTGACGGCGCCGGGGGGGGACTATGTGCCGTCAGCGCGCCGCTCCTGGTGCACACGGGATGGATGGCCTCTCGCGAGCGCGCAGACGGGGGGCTCTACCTGCGGCGGCGGCCGGGTCGTGACGCGCGCGAAATACTGCATCTCCCTGCGCAGGCCGTTCCAGGGCATCGCGCCGTGCGCGCCGATGCCCATGCTGCGCGTCGCCGCGACGATGAGCGTCAGCTCGGGCGCCTGCATCGTGGGCGGCGCGGGTGGTGCAAGTGTGGAGTTGGAGTTTGCGCGAGGGCGTTGGTGGGTACGAGTAAGCGGGTAACAGCAACACTTGGGCGCACGACGGCACGGCGCCACGAGGCTCTACGGAAATATTCAGGTGGACTGCAATAGAGTTGGTCTCTTGTCTAGTTGTCTCTTGTCTAGATGGGCTACAGCTTCGACGCCGGCTTGGACTCCGGCAGCAACAGCTCGACGTCCCGGTACGCGACGCCCAGGTGCCTGTATATCGGGCCGAAGCGGTCGCTCCCGAAGAAGGGCTCCGCGACGCCCTCCGCGTTGGTGACCCAGAACCACGGCGCGCCAAAGGCGCCGCGGTCGAGCGCGGCGCCCGTCTCGCGGGTGAGCGCGTCGCGCATGGCCTCGCGCCCATCCATGATGCGCGCGACGTCGGCGTCGGAGAAGAGCCGCTCGCCGCCGGGGCCCCGCACGGCGGCGAGCGCGGCGACGAGGTTCGCGTCGACGGTGAAGTCGACGTGCGGCGGCTCCCAGAAGCGGCGCAGCATCTCGTGCAGCGCGGCGTGGAACGCGGCCGCGGGGTGGTTCGCCTTGATGAAGTGCAGCGCGCGCATCGGCGACGTCGTGCGCGCCAGCTCGAAGAGGTTCGAGGGCGCGGCCCAGCGCGTGATGCCCGCGGCGGCGACGGCGCGCGGCGTGTCGTAGGCGAGGTAGCGCGCCTTGACGGCGAGCGTCCACGGCGGCCGGTTGCCTGTCAAGATGCGCCTCAGAGGGGTTCGCGGAGGGGGCTGCTCGGGTTCCTTACCGCTGGCTTGCATGATGGCGCCGAGGAAGACGGGGCGGATGCTGCGCGCGTGAGCCGGGGCATCGCGATGCCGGATGCGTGAGACTCACTCGACTTCGACGCCGTTGGCAGTCAGCTTGTCCAGGTCCGCCATCAGCCGCATAAAGGCAACATAGCTGAAGCTGGAGGCTGTCCGCAGGTCAGCTACCGCGGCGCACCGGTCGGCTTCTCCCACACGCACCAATGTCCATGTAGACGTCTATGCGTCCGCCACCCATCGTGCCCGGCTAACTCGCCAACTGTGGCGCAAAGGTGACAGCGAAAGCGACGGCGGCGGCGGTCTGCACGCAATGGGGGGATGGCGTGATTGAATCGGCGCGCGACGCAGACAGACCACGGACCGGAAGACTATATCATAAATCCAGCGACATTTGGACCCCGGCGGTGGCGGGGCCGTAGCCGAGGCTGATGCAGGTTCACTAATCGAAACCTGGGGAGACGGGGACCCGCGCCGAGAAGTGGTACGAGGAGGGTTTGCTTGCAGGTGCAGGCTTGAGGAACGACAAGCCGCAGGGACAGGGACGCACATCAGCACGTGCCGTCATCGAGAGCAACAGCGCTCGGCAGCTGCTCCGCATGAATCGAATTGGCTCACGGATCACTCTTCCTCGTACTGGGTACGAGTAGGTATAGGCATCTGTTCGTAGTGAGGTAGCAGCGCCTCGGCGGACATCTACAGCGGGTACCGGCTGTCATCCCGGCTGTCAACCCCACTGTAACGGCTCACCCGTGCCGAGGCAATGGATCCCCACACCCCACACCGAGCTGTGCCCCGTAGCGTACTCCGTAGACAAGACGGAACGACAATCCCAGCTGCTGATCCCAGGTATAAGACGATCCGTCGCCAGCGCAGACCTCCCCTGCTTCAAACAACCTGCACAACCCACCTGCACCGAGAGCATGCCGTCCCGCAAGCCCGTCGCCCTCGTCGTCGGCGCCTCCCGCGGCATCGGCCGCCAGGTCGCCGTCGACCTTGCCCGCAACGGCTACGCAGGTGCCTCACCTCCCCTGGCGCTCCCCAGGCCACGCTGACTCCGCGTCGCCAGTCGTCGTCGCGGCCGAGACCGTCAGCGACCCGTCCAAGCCCGCCGGGCCCTTCCCCCCGGACCCCAACTCGCCCGCCTCGACCATCACCACCGTCGCGCGCGAGATCACCACCGCGGGCGGCGACGCGACCGCCATTGCCGTCGACGTGCGCCACGAGGAGAGCGTGAACGCGCTCGTCGCCGCGACCATCGCCGTGTGTGCCCCCATCCCCTGACGGGCCGGGCCGCGTTCGTGCTGACCGTGCGCGTCGAGACGTACGGCCGCCTCGACGTCCTCGTCTACAACTCGGGCGCCATCTTCTGGGCCTCGGTGCCCGACACGCCCCTCAAGCGCTTCCAGCTCATGCAGCGCGTCAACCCCGAGGGCCTCTACGTCGTCGTCCAGGCCGCGCTGCCGCACCTGCGGGGCGCCCCCGGCGGCCGCGGCCGCGTCGTCGTCGTCAGCCCGCCCATCTACAGCCGCTTCTTCCGCGGCAAGACGGCCTACGCCATGGGCAAGGTCGGCATGAGCGTCCTGACCAAGGGCCTGGCCATGGACCTGGAGCGCGGCGGCCTCAGGGACATGGCCATCACGAGCATCTGGCCGGCCGTGGTAAGCGCCCCCTCGCTTCCCCCGGCCTCGAGAGCGACGAGACGTCGGATCAGGGGGGTCGAGGGAACCGTCTAACGCGACCAGGCCATCGAATCCGCCGCCACGGCCCAGTTCACGAACCTCAGGCCCGACGAGGCCAACGACCTCCGCAAGGCCAGCATCTTCTCCGACGCCATCCTCGCCATCCTCGACGCCCCCGCCTCCGTCGTCAACGGCGAGCTGCTCCTCGACGAGGACTTCCTCCGCGACCACGCCGGCGTCACCGACTTCTCCAAGTACAACGTCGTCCCGGGCACCACCCCCCGCCGCATCATGCCCGCCCGCCTGCCCGACCTCACCGTGGCCGAGCAGGCCGACGAGGGGAAGCGCTACGACAGCTCAAAGAAAGCGAGGTTATGAGATGGGGACTCGCGGGCTGTGCGGAGTATCTTATGCAAAGCACTACAATGAAATATGTACCAGTAGTCTGGCCGTGCGAGTGATATCCTCTAGAGTGTACATCTAGTCCTCATCCTGGTGTCACAGTCCCCCAACTCCATTCCCTTGCTGACATGCTCGGTCCTCGATGCAGTATTACAAAAACCTCCCTTCACTCCTTTTGCCAAATCAACATTTTGCGTCTCCCGCTCAGCTTCTCTCTGACAACCTCAGCCAAGCCTGCGGACCTGGCTCAGCGGACCCATGCCCTGCATCATCTCAATCTCCTCAATCGTGTCGTTGAACACCCTTGTCACATGGTCCAGCACCTTCATGCGGTTCCACTCGTTCCTGCTGCTCCAAATCTCGTCCATCAACTCTCGGTTGATCTGCTCGAGCTGCTCAATGGTGCAGCCGGAGGTGCAGTCCGTGACCTCAACCAAGAAGTTCCTCACGGCGCCTTCCACAGCTAGGGGCTGAGAGGGCGTTGACCCAGAGTTTCGGATGTGAGAGTCTTCATGCAGATCCTGGGATTGCGGCGGAACGCCACCGCTGCGAGCTCCGGAATCTTCGGGGCCCTGGCGTGCCTGTGACTGCGATGATGCCGGGCTGCCCATCAGATTTGAGCCAGACGCCATGCTGCCACGCGCCAGGTGGGCTTGCGAATGAGGCCAGACCTCGTCGCTTGAAGGCGCCTGGCTGGCAATGGCCAGCGTGTCCGGTATCTCAGCGTCGTTGACGTTGCCGCTGCTGCGCTGCTCGCCGTGTTTCCCATTTGTAAGCTGGGTGCTCCAGTCGGAGGATCGACGAGTAGACGGATCCGATGTCTTGGTCGTAGAGGCTTCGTTGATGACGGCAGACGGGGACACTCCGGGAGGCAGAGACGTGACAGCCGACTTCTGTGAGATCTGTGTCATCCCGGTATGGCTCTTGATGGACTGATCGTCAAACTTGGGCGGCGGACCCATGGCCGATACTTGAGTGGCGGGCTGCGTGTCTTCTTCAACGCCACTCATCTGGACGTCCACATCTTTGGGGGCATCAAAAGTGCCGTTGCTCAGGGGGTGGGGGGGCTCCTGGTCCTGCTCCCCTTGGCCATTCGATAGCGGACTGCGCAATTGGAAGCGGGCCATGGTGCGCGATCCTGGGACCATCTCCCCAAGCGTCAGCGGGCCCTGAGAGTCGCTGTCGTTGCCGCCTGCCTGCTCGGCCTGGATCTTGTCGGTGATCGACTGCATCGCCTTCCGCTTCCGTTCCTTCTCCGCGGCCTGCTTCGCTCGCGCCGTCTGGCGCTCATGGAGGCCCTCCCAGTCGATGTGGGCGGTGCTGCTTTCGATGCTGGCCACATCCACCTCGACATTGCTCAGCAACTCGTTTGCCTTGAGCGTGCGTTCCTTGTCCCCAATGTTTTTCGCATCCCTCGCAAGTGCCTTGATGTCGAACAGGAAGTCCTTAGGGCGGGCGTAGAAACCATTCGACAGGCGCTCTTCGACCGTTGTGGTCTCCAGGTTGTAGTAGCACTTTCCAGTCGCCGTGTCTCTGAGGACGTCGTTTCCGTGCTTGTCCTTAACAATCTCAAAAGGTCGAACCTCACCCTCTGCAATGTCTGGGCGGACAAAGTTCGGATCCGACTCGGCGAACAAGTATTCAATCTGGGCCTGGGGAATGACGGGCTGTCTGAACTTCTTGTACCTCCGGTTTATTTGGTCCATGATGGGCTGCAGCTGGATCTTCAGCCCGTTGAGCAGCTGGTGGTCTCTCTTTTGCTGAGCCTTCATGTCCGCCTTGGTTGGCGCCTTGGGCTGGATCGTCGGTGCAACGGGGAGGTCTTCCAAGACTCGCTTCTTGCGGTTCTCGAGGTCCGGAAACTCGGCGGGCTTCTTCTTGATGTAGTTCAGCGTCGTGGAAAAGTACTCCGCTCGATTCGACTGTCATACGTTAGCCCGAGTTCCAAGGCAATCTCCAGACACGATGATGCTCACTGTCTCTGGTCGGGGTATCTCCATCAGATTCTTGCGAGAATATCCGAAAAAGTCACGGGCCAGGTCGCTAGGGACTTCTCCCTTCTCGCACTCCGCGGTGGCAAGCAAGAGCACGGGGTCTGTTGGCGAGATGGATTTCAACATCGTCTGGAAGGTGATCAAGGCCACCGTCCCTGTTAATGTCGCGTACCAAGCATCGATGTTGGGGATATAGATGACACTAGGCTTGTGGCGTCGAACCTCGGTGAAGAGGCCGACAATGACTTGTTCCATTGGCTGCGACGCTGTTAGCTTTTGACATGTGCAAAGTTGGGGGCGCCTGATGGGACTCACTCGTCCGTCAGCAAGCAAGCTTGGCAGGTCAAAGTTCTGCACATGGACTCCCTCAAGGTAATGGAGCACAGCCGAAGCAATGTAGGCCTGGCCCATGCCGTGAACACCATAGATGAGGAATCTGGGTCGGAAGATTCGAGATCGTTCAAATTCTTGGTGCATTACCTCGCGGCCAAACCCATGGTCGTCGTCGTCAAACTGTTCGTACATGGCTTCCTCCAACGCCGTGATCTTCTTCTTGCGAGGCAGCAAGAGGTCCAGGGCACACTTCGCCTCGTTGAACTGCGCACGCAGTAGGGGCTCCACGGACATGGGCAAGGGCTGCGCTCCAGATGTAGCAGATCGCTCCGATGATGGAATCATCTTCTTGATGGAGATCATGAAGTCGGATGCATGCACTGCAATCTTGTCCGGGTCGACCATGAGCTTCTCCTGGGACGAATAGATCTGCGGGTAGGTGCGCTGGATGGAGTTCAGCGCCGCCTCGGTGCACAGGGCTCGCAGGTCAGCACCGCCGTATCCCTTGGTTTTCTCCGCAAGAGATGCCTTGAACGGGTCCGACAACCCCCAGTCCTTGGTGTGGATGTCGAGAATGGATCGGCGACCCTCAATGTCAGGCAGGGGGAAGTAAAACTCTCGGTCGAATCGTCCAGGTCGGCGGAGGGCGGGATCGATGTTGTCCGGGCGATTGGTGGCGCCGATTACGATGACCTGGCCACGGCCGTCCATTCCATCCATCAAAGCCAGCAGAGTAGAGACGATGGAGGCATGGATCTGCTCCTGCTTGCTGGATCTGACGGGGGCCAAGCCGTCAATCTCGTCAAAGAAGATGATACTCGGCTGAGTCTTCCTGGCTTCCTCGAAGAGGAGCCGCAGCTGCTTCTCTGCCTCGCCAACCCACTTGCTTAGCGCATCGGCACCCTTGCGCATGTAGAATGAAATCTTTCGTCCGCCTGAGCCGACGGAATTGGCAAGGGCGCGAGCGAGCAATGTCTTGCCTGTTCCGGGAGGGCCATGGAACAAGACGCCACGGGGCGGCGTGACATGGAACTTGGTGAAGAGCTCGGGGTAGAGAAGGGGAAGCTGGACCATCTCCTTCAGCTGGTCAATGTGTCCCTGCAAGCCTCCCACCTTGCTGAAGTCGACGTTAAGATCCACACCGAGAGGGTCCGCATCGGCAAGGGCTTTGCGATCCTTGATCTTGCCGACGTTGGGAGTAGCTCCGACGCCCTCAGCATTCAAGCCCTGTCCGCCAGGCAATAGACCGCCGGCGGCGGCCGACGTGGGCGTCATGCCCACGTTCCCGGCGACACTCGAGCGGTGCACCATCTCGTCGTCGCTGCTGTCGGAATCAGCGCCACCGGCAGCCCCCGTGCCCCAAGGGCCGTTGAGGAGCGAACCGCCGCCGCCACCTCCACCGAATGGGCCAAAGGTGGTGTTGAGGTTTCGCTCCCAGCCTCCACCGACACCTCCTCTGCCACGGCGGTTTCGCGACGGCGTCGGCGCCGCGTCTTCGGCGTCTTCTTCAATGTTGACCGCCGTCAGCGGCGGCATGTAGTAGTTGACCTTTGCCCGAGACCGTCTCGTGTGCTCTTGATAGACGATGGGAGACTCTTGCCTGGGCCGACGTCGGGGTCGGGAAGACTGGCGCAGCTCGCGGGCTTCCTCGTTCAGTTCATCGAGGTCGAAGTCGGGTTCTTCATCCGCAGAGTCGCCGCTGCGGCGGGAGTTGCGGCCGCTTCGTCTGTTCGTACTGCCTCGCGGGGAGGGACTATCGTCATCGACTTGATTCTTCTTGGCCTTTCCATCCGACATGTCTGCGTCTTCAGAATCATCGCCAGGCTCGAAGTCGCTGCTGGGCTCTTGCGTGGACTTTTTGATGCGAGATCGACGTGTCAGGCGCCGAGCGTTGGAGTTATCAGCGGCGTCGGATTCTCCTTCCTCAGGTGTCGAGATACTAGCTCGGGCGGCCCTGGTTCTGCGAGTAACGGGCACATCGTCGTCATCCTCATCATCGCCAGCATCGTCGTCATCGCCAGCTGCGTCTTCCTTTGGAGCCGCCTCGTTTTCATCTTGGTCAATGGCGGCGTCGGTGGCGTCAACGGCGTCCTGCATGTCTTCATCGTCTCCTTCCTTGGTCTCAACTGGCTCCATGTCCTGCGAGAGCTCGTCGGGCTCGTCCGCATCATGGACTTGGGGCGCGCTGCTCTCTTGTGTGGCCTCCTGAATCGGCTCTATCGGTTCGGTGGCTGACTTGAGGCCCTTCATGGCGCGCGAAGTTCGTCGGGTACGCACGTACGCTTCCGGGCTCTTGCTTCGGGAGTCGCGGGATGTCACGGCGTGTCGACCCGAGTTGGACAGCTCGACGAACTCATCAGTCTCTGCGGTGCTTGCACGTGTCGATCTGCGCATTCCGGGCATGGTCGCCGACTTGGGGACCCTGAGCTTCACAAGTCTCCGCGTTGTCAGCTTCTTTGTCTCCTCTGGTGCCTCGTGGGCTTCATCCAGGGCTTCCACGGCTTCCTTTGTCTCTTCTTCCTCTGCAAGCGCTTCGGGCTCGTCCTCGTCTTCGCTACTCTCCTTGTAGTTCTGGCGGGTTATGGCTGCCTTTCTGGTCCGTCGTCCAGCAGCGTTGACGGGTGCGTCCTCGTCGTGCTCGGATTCGTCTTCGACAAAGGACTCCTCCTGGCTATCCGACAGCTCTTCGTCGTCCTCTTCAATATCCGAGCCGCGGTATCGGTGGCCCTTCTTGCGGCCGGATCGGGAGCCGCGAGAAGGACGGGGCTTTTTGGAGCTCCGCTGCGGCCGGGCTTCGGTAGGATCAAAGTTCTCGTCCTCGGAGTCGGACTTGTTGGGATCGAAATCCTCCAGGACCCTCTTTCGCTTGCTGACCATTGTGGTCGAGGGTTGATTGGTGTCGTGCCTTGCTCAATCGGTAGGGAGACGATGGTTAAACGATGACGGTTCAGGCGCTCACTCGGCAAACAAACTTTGCGAACGGCGATGTTAGTGACGCCGTTGCAGAGGAGAGGGCAGTCGAAAGGTCTGCATCCGTACCATGAGGGAAGAAATGACTGTTTATGATTTTGTGCGTTTAAATGGACAGTGCTGTGAATAGGTTGAATACCTGCCCGGTGAATGGCGCGGAGCAACGGACAATGCCTTCGACAGCGTGCACAAGCTATTGTCGCAGCGCAGCGAGCGCAGGCATACAACAGCACGACAGCTCGGCAATAGCGCAATAATAGGAGCACGCAGAACAGACGCGCTGGCCAGGCGCGCGGCAGCAGCTTGTGCGTGCTGGAAGGGATGCGAATGGTGGTGACGCCAGGGTGCGACAGCAGGCGACAGTCGAGCTGGTGAGGGCGCGTCGCTGTCGCGGCTACCAGGCGTCGGAGGCCAGAACGTTGGGTCGCACGCTCCTCACGTGCAGCTGATTAAGGATCAGGGGTGGCCCAAGCGCCATTTTTGCGGCCAGGCCTCAGGCACCTGGGCTCATGGCTCCGCAAACCACCACTAAAAAGCGGCGACAATGTGAATCGGAACCAGGGGAGCAACCGTTGCGAATGCTCGTCCAATATTCATGGAATTGCAGACGCGTCCTCGACCGCCAGAGACGGCCACAAACGTTTCCAAAGGGGCTTATTTCGGTGCAGCACGCACTCTCCGGCTCGTTGCGCGTACCGTCACTCGACTGCAGCCGTCCGGACTCCCGATTCACTTTGCAATGCCATCTCACAACCGCCATTGTCTTCTCCCAGATCCCCGGATCTTCACATCGCGGGCACTACCATGGACATGACGCCATGCCTCGTCCAAGCTCCTCCGTAGGGCTGATGGATGTCGGTGGCCGTCCCACTCCCGCAGCGCGTTTGCCAGCAGTGGGTTGGTGGCTGGCTCTGTCGCAGACTGTTTGTGCCTTACGGCTCTTTGGCTCCTCAGGCATCGACATACCCCAGACCACCCCGGATGCGTCCAGCCTGCCGTCCGTCACGGACTGAATCTTCCGACTTTGCGAGGCATTGGGCGCGAATTCGCCGGAAGAGGTCCACGAACCTGTTTTCAGACGCGGAAACAAGTCTTGATTAGTTTTCTCAAACAGAGACGGCGTCGAGGCGCTGCCCGAGAAGCAATGCACGTCGATCAGGCAAAGCCGACGAATACGGATCGTGTCAGCTGACAACCCCCGTCAACGAGGTCAGGAAACCACGTTTGCACGTCTTCCAGAACAATTCGTTATCGCCCGCCCATCCTTGGCCATCAACCGTTCCGCCCGACCCGGGGCCGTTTGAACGTCTCTGCCAAGAAAGCCAAGTTCCACAAGATTGAATTGAGCCGTTGACTCACATCCCGTTGATAACGTATCCTGGTCCGCTGGCAGACCGACCATCATCTGACCTGGGAGCAAAGTGGAAACGCCCACAGGGATGGCGTCCAACCGTCAGCGTGCGTCGGGCCTCGCTGGCCGGTTTGCCCTGCTGCCTTGCGCGTCGATCCAATCGGGCCCTCCGTCCAGGCCCGTTGTTCACGGCTCTGGCCCGGTTCCATTGGCTCGCTTTCCCGACTTCAGACACCTGGCTCGCTTCGCGGCAATCTAGACCGACCAGGTCTGCCGGCATACGCGTACATATAACACCAGATGTCCCTCTTCGCGTCCTTGTCGTTGTGCCGTCTTCATCTCATCTTCTTTCATCCATGCGATTGTAATACCTCATCGTAATCGACTCGGTCATTATTCCTCTTGGTAGAGCAGCTCGAAATCAGTCTAGACCCTGCCTACCAATCCTTGAAGCGTGCTGCAGTCAAGGATCGGCGACCACTCCAGCGAGACATTTGTGCCCTCGTCCACTTTGTGACATTGCGGTATCGTCTTGAGCCGAATACGACCAACAGCCTCTCTCGTAGAGAGACATCTGAATCATGGATGGTTCCTCTCGTGCTGCTCCGTCGCCCTCTCTGAACCCCGGTGCTCAGCCATCCGGGGCCAGTTCGGCGCATGCCGAGAGCAAGCCCATCGATATCCCAGTCCTGTCCAAGGCCAAGGTACGCTTGATCAACCTCATAAACAGCCTCAAGAACACCGGCCCATTGACACGCCTGCAACAGCGAACGGGCTCTTACGCCAGCGACGCCTCCAGCGCGCTCTCGCCCTCCCTCTCCTCCTCGTTCTCCTCTTCCCTCCGCAAGACATCCACCGGCTGGGTCAGGCCCACTCCCACAGTTAACGTCCACACCACGTGCGGTCGGCACACGGATCAGTACTTCTTCAGCGGGCCTTCACTGTCGGAGCTTGCGCGCGCCGTCATGAAGAAGAAGAACTAGGCGCTGGTGCCTGTTGGCGATGACATATCTTGTCGTCGCATTCGTGTACATACTACTCGTCACTGGCTGGCACGGAACGCTTTCATGACTGATGATGATGAATGAATGGAATGCACTGGTAGAGGAAGACCATGGGGAGGGATGATGCTGGAAGATATATACCCGAGAAGCATAATCGCATATCATTGAGTGGGTCGTTCATGAACGACACGATGCCAACACTTGTTTAAACGTCTCTCGATGTCATGTCCACTCCAACGCCATGCATGAGGATGCACAAGATGCAGAGCCGCCGCGATGCGCTCGACTGCTTCACGATGGATATTCCTCTTCCCCGTCAAGCCTCGGTTTCGGATAAGTCGCGCTGTCCGTCGCGGCGTACGTCTTCTTGAATCTGTCCAGCAACCCCAATATCCAGTGCTGATGCTCTGCGCTCGCAAAATCGTACGCTATCCGCACCGAGAATCCGACCCGATACGGGCCCATGGTCCCCGCGCCGACGGACTCGAGAGACCGCAGGATGTTCTGCACAAGCTCGGTCTGCGACGCGCCAAAGTCCTCGGGCCACTGGCACTGAACCAGCGCCTCTTGCAAGATCAGGATGCTGGCCCAGTAGCCCATGTGCATCGAGCCCGCCCAGGCAACCCGATGCTGGAGGACCACCGGGAACGGCGAGTTCGGGTCCTTGGAGGGGACCTCCTCTGGCGTCACCGACAGGGTCTTGAATTCTTCGTACCACGCGTGAAACAGCCTGCGGCATTGCATGGCAAGCTGGGCCAGCGCGTCAACCGTCTCCGGCTCCGGCTGCTGGACGGTGCCCATGGTCCTGGACTCGCGGAGGACGTAGGCGGGGGCCAGCACCGCCGGGAGCTCCGCAAGCCGCTCGAAGAAGCCGTCCACAATGTGTATTGTGCGGTCCGGGAATTGCGGCGGGTGGATAAGATGCCGGCCTCTGTCCCGGATGATGGGCTTCCACTCCGGCCGTGACAGGAAACAGGCCCGTCCAGTGGGGAAGAACATGTCGTACATTATCTGGACAAGTGTCAGCAGGAGGGTCCAAGTCAGCCCTGACCTTGGGACGGCCTACAAGGACACCGCGAAATGCAAGTATCATCGAAGCTTCCCACCCGTCACGATGGGCGTCAGGGCCACGCTGCTGTATCAGCGTTCCTATGCCTCGCGCATGTTGCAGCCACGTATCAGACGAAGTCGTGCCAGCAAATAACTTTCAACGCATCAGCACTGCAGCGATATGATACGGCATCATTACAACATCCACTTGGCGCTCCTCACCTCGAACATGCAGAGCAGCATCGCCGCGCACAGCGTCTCGGGTGACTTCCACTCCGTGACGTGATGCAGGCTCGCTTGCAGCGAACTCAACGACGTCCCATAGACATCCCGGCTGTGAACAACCATGGTCTCGTCAGACATTTCCTTGCCCACGAGATGCATAGCGACCGAGCACATGGCGCCGTCCAGTACGGCCCGCGTGCCGAGCCTCCCCAGGTCGACCCACGAGAGAAACCCGGTGACGTCTGACCGGGAGATGGTTGTGCGCACGGTCGTGATGATGGTGTTGATGAACTCGCCCCTATTCGGTTTCGGCGCCGCAATGGGCGCCGCCGTGTGGGATACATTTGTTTCCGGAGTCGAGCCCGAGCTCGAGGTGGCGTCAATGGGGCCTGAGCTGCCGTCTTTGCGCTCGCTTTGCTTCCCCCTCTGCCGTATTTGGTGTTTTCCGGATATGAACTTTAAGCCTCGCTCATAGCCGGGGCACTCGACACCGTACTTGCGACAATTGCCGCACCCGGGGCGGATCTCGTCACACTTGACTCGCCTCTTTCTGCAGAGCTGGCAGCCGGTGCTCCGCGGAACTCCAACCATGTTGCTCGCTTCTCCAAGTGACTGCAGGAATTCGATAGTGGTGTAAGGATAGTGGCGCAGAGGCTTCAGGGCTAGAGATGATACCGCGATCCTCCAGCTGACGGCATTGGCGAATGCATGCGTTCTGGCTTGCAGTGACGTCTGAGGCTCGAGATACCGCGAGTTTGTGTGACTGCATGCACAGCATTCGGCCACGTATGGCGAAGATGCGCACCGATTCGTGGAACAGCTTGCGAGCCTCCGGTCCAAGTGAGGACAATGCGCGCAGATGCATCTTGACACGACATAGTTGCCCGTCCGCATTCAGCTCTCACAGGTCGGACGTTGATTATCCGTCCCCAACGATGGTTTAGAGCCTTTAGCGGTAATATGTACCCTACACCGGGGTTTGGTGTATAGGGTAGCTGCAAGGTTGAGCCGTCCAATTGACCGGAGCATGGCAGGCACCGCATCATCTTGCGGCTGACAGGAGGCACAGGGTCCTGCTTGTCCGTCTTATCTCGCCGGCCAAACCGCAGAATGCGGGTAAAGGGGGCGAAACAACCACCAAATCTTCAGGTTCAGCTCCATCGTGGCAAGCAGTGGGGACTGCTGGCGTGACAGTGGAGTTTGGCAAGTAAGAGGATAGAGCCGATCCGCAACTAACTCCGCCAACATCCAACAAAGTCTATTGTGCATACGCGATCCGACTGGACGCTTTCAGCCGGTGTTTGACTGTTCAGCAGGTATCGCATGGATCGGGCACGACATCTCAGCTCGGGCGGTCAACACCGAAATCAAGGGCCTTGCGTGGCCGACGCAGCCCGGTTCCGAAACATCAATGCGAGCCGGGAAGGGCTGTACTAAACCTCAGCCATATAGGTACCCTCGAACTTGAGAAGACAGGCGCTTGATGCGGCAGCAGAGCTGTAACGCATTAATAACCGAATCATTGGCCGTGTTGAAACCTTGACCCGATGGGTTACCCTTGATCGATGTCGGGCCATGTGCTTCAGGATACGAGTCGACATGTGACATCGATGTTCCGATCCTCGTCTCCTTCGCAATTGGAATCCCATCGATGCTAGACACAAGCGGACTCGACCAAGAGATGGCTCAGTCGTCAAGCTGTCACGAGAACTTAATGCGCAGGCTGTTGGCATGCAACTGCAAGGTACAAGTAGAATGCCCCGAGACCGTGGTCCTAGCCCATCGAGTATCTCGGCTCTACGGGCTGCCCATCTCATCAACCCCAGCGGCGCGTCGGGGAGCTGTTGGGTGTTTGGAATAGAGTGTGGCTAACCAACCTAGCGCGGATGCGGTCATTGACCAACTGGATCGTGCAAGGACGAGAGGAAGCCGTGTCGGAAGAGCTGTCCCGGCTCGACGGAAAGTATGTTTTCCTTGCCCTGGACTACCCGCCGCCGGCCACTCTTTATCTGCAACAGGCCAGCCGTGACACAGACTGCTGCGGTGCGCCCTGATGAGCCGCATCCGATCGACTGGGCGCTGACCGGTGGCTTGCCGTGGCTGCTGCATCTTCGCCAAGGCCGGCTGAGGTTCCTGTTTCCGGAGGTGTAGAGCGATGCCGCTATCCGGGCATGCGATCGAGGCGAGACATGGAGGAGAGAGCTGCGAGCTGCCGTCAGCTTTTTATCAAGTTTTTTTTTTCTCTCCAGTTCGTCGTGGCTACGAGTACTCGTACTGCAGGCGATAGCGCCAAGTATGTACGTACGAGAAGCCCCGGCAGAGACAGGCGACTGCGAGATGGATCCAGAGGCTCAGACCCACGCAACCACGGGTATGTATGCTGCGAGGGTAAAGACGGGCGGGAGAAACATGGAGAGACGGCCATCGGCCAGGGTTGGGGCACGCGCCGACCCCGGCCAGCCATGGTTTAGCAATTCCTCATGCACTCCCGAGGGGGAACCTTGCCCTGCTTGCCCTGCCTGCCCAGCAGGGGCTGCGAGAGTGATCGGACTCAAGATGGCGTCTGCCCTCAAGGCAAGGGATGAAGCTCAGCGATGCACACGTAACATATGGAAGGAGGGGGAAACGAGAGGGGTCTACGGACATGGCTCGGTCTGCGTCTGTGTGATGTCAATTAAGTTCTACCTATCGCGGCAGCTTCGCAACGGCGGCCGACCTTGCGACTTTGTTGCTGTCCCGAAACCAGATTGGCGTGCATACCTCGACGGACAAGAGGGCAAAGCAACGCTGCACAGGCAGGGAGAGGCTTGGCCAATCCGTTACGGAGCATTGTCTACTCGTACTCCGATACCTCGAGGGCTCGAACGCACGGAGCATGTTTCTCTGCATGTCTTGTCTCGCCGATGCGCTCCGAATGACGGCCGTCGTATTTGCGCAGCCCAACGCTCCATACTCGTACTCACGCTCATGTGCCGGGATCGAAATATGGAGAACGAAAGGGCCGCTGGCCCCGGTCTGCTTGTTTCGATCTGTCGCGAGACTCGCCCGATCAGCGCGATCCACCGTCGGCTAATGATAAAAATAAAGTGAGGTGACCGCGTCACCCGCAACCGACGGCGAGGGTTGGGACGACGGCCAAACACGAGCCCCAGAGTCGCCATCAGGACGGACACAAGACACAGTACCTACCGAGGTATGGAAGCCGGCCCGTCATCAGCGCTGCGCTGCCTGCTCCTGATGAGGTGAATGCAGGCTCTAGTTCCATCTCCTGCCCATCACCATTACGAGTACTCCCCCACGCGCGCGCAAGCTCAATGTCAGCGGCTTTCAGATGCAGATTTCAGTCGAAAAGCGTTGGATGGATGGAGAGCTGCTGGAACTCGTCGCCTGCGTTCCCACCCCCATCTTCCTCCACCAGGCCAGGCCCATGGGCCCCTGTTTAGCGCAGGATGGGTCAATGCCACAGCGAGTGGACCGTCCAATCAGTCGCGTCAGGCCTCCCCCCCCCTTTTGTGCGTCTGCATCGTCAACACGACGCCGTCCAAGGCGTGAATGCACCAGGGAGCGAGAGGAAGAACTTTGTTCTCTGTTGGGGGGACGAACGTGTGGATGGATGGACGGACGGACGGACAGTCGGCCGGATAGCGGATGCGCCTGTTTGGGGACGGGCTGGAGCAGGAGCCGGTAGCGGCCCCGTCTGGCTCGATCGGGGCAGTGCTGCGCTGAGCTCCTGGATCCACGGCCAAGAGCGCGAGAGCTTCATCTCGGGCGTGCTCGAGCTCCCGAGCGCTTCAATCGCATCGCAAGGCTGGAGGCTGCCAGACCGCGCCCGCCGCAGCAAATCAACGGCTGCATGAGCGTGCTCGGTGCCGTGCCTGTGCCTGCTGCATGGGGGTGACGTGCAGTCGTCAGCCAGCAGGTCGCATCGTATCCAGCGGGCGTCCATCGTCCAGCAGGGAGGCTAATAAGGTACGAAGTACGACGTACCCTCGAGTGCTCGTAGCCTAACCCGACAACGGCTCCAGCGGCCACCATTGCTCCCGTCACCACAGGGGCGTTGCGGCGGCGCTTTAAGCCTCTTTCAGCGCCTCTGCCCCCCGAAGCTTCGGCCCCGCGGGCTGTTTCTAGGGGCTTGGTCCCACCGCGGCACGCTGAGGTGGGCTGCTGCCCACTGGGCTTGCCTCCAGGTTGGGTGAGGTGAGGTCCTGGACTCCTGGTCCGTCCTGGGCCAAGCCCGCACCCGGCCGTTGCCACCACCCACTGGGCCGTTGCCCTTCCGTTGTTTCCCCCTGCGAGGAACCTGTCCAGGCCACCTCGGTCTCTCTGGTCTCTCCTCCCACCATCTTCTCCCCATTCCACCTTCACCACCCCATCAATCACATCCACCACCCACGGACGCGGTCCTGTCGTCTTCTTTCCTTTCCATCCCCAATCTCCGTCGTCCTCTCTCTCTTTCTTCGCCCACCCCGTTAGCCCCCTCCCGACCGCCTCTCAGTCCCTGACTGCACACGGCGTCACGGAGCACAGCTGCGCAGAGCAGACCGGAGCGGACCACGCAAGCACGCCTGCCAGAACTCAATCTCAGCGTGCCCGCCCCCCCTTTCTTCTCCCGCTTCGTCTCCGAGCCCTCGATTTCTACAACGCTGTCTTGTCTATCTCTCTCTTATCTCTTTGCCCGACACCGAGCGCTGCGTTGCACACATTCGACCGGTCCATCTGCATCTGTCTCGTCGCCTTTCCTCTCCTTTTTTCCTTGTGACGTGCTCCGCCCCTACCGGAACGCTCGTCCTGCTCCACGCTGCGCCCGTAATACCTCGCACAGCCTCCCGACCGTCACCAAAAAAGTCGTCTTCTCCACGACGGCTCATTCTCCGCCGTCTTCCCATGTTCTGCCCGAGCTAGCTGGCGATTTGGACGTGTCTTCTTCGGCACCTGGCCTTGCTACTCGGCACCACTTGGTCGGCCTGTAGTAGAGTCGAGTCAGGAGACGGGCTTGCGGTGATAGCGAGCACTTCTTTTCGACGCGAGCACTCTTTTGCCTCTCTGGTCGCTGGCGTCCTTCGATTCCATCATCTCCACGATCGCTTTTTCTTTCAGACGCTCCAGCGAATCGAACAAAACAAAAGGTCCAACAATAGCGGCTCTTCCATTTGCCTCTCAAAACACCGGCGGAAAAAAGGTTGGACCACCCTCGCAAATGGACGCGTGTCTTTCTCAGCACTTTGCTTTGCTATATGCCCATGCTTCATCTGTCTTGCTCTGAGCGACTCCCCGACGTGTTCTCGCGCTGTAACCCTTTGTTCAGCTTGTCGCTAACCTCGATATTTCAGTTGCAATCTTGTTCAGCGCGCCCGTCAAACCCGCGTCAGATCCACGTTCGATCCACTCCGATTCACGGTCCTCGAGCCCCTACGACGGAGAGAACGCAGCTCGAGATACAGTCCTGTGGCTTGTAATTTCGGGGAAGCATGGCTGCGTTGGTTCAGACCTATCCGCAGCAGACTGGTACCGTAACAATGCTTCAAACTCGGCCCTCCTCCACCTCTGGCATCATGTCGGCCAGCCAGCCGCATGCCAACCACCAATACATGGGGAGCCCTCAGGCGCCGAGGTCCACGTACCACGGAACAAGCTCAACTGGCTATCGGGGGAGCACCACCCCGGTGCAACCATATGCCTTCACCAGCACCCCAAATCTCAACCAGACCACGTCATGGCAGCAGTATGGTGCCTACAGAACAAACTCGTCGCCCGCCGTTCCTGGAGTCCAGTCGTTCGATCAGAACGTGAATTATCGGGTACCCATCCTGAACAGCCCCTCGGCTGCCAACATGGGATATTCTCACTCGTTTGGAATCAGCCACGGGGGTTCGCGTGACGACTCTGCATTGTCTACGCCTCGGAATATTACCCCCCACCCACGGCCGCAGTCATATCTGTCGGTAGGAACTCAGCCTTCATTCAGCTCAGGGGCACCGAACAGAAACACCCCCGATCGATACAGGCGGCCAAGCGGTGGAGCTGTGCATCATAACCGCTCCCAAAGCTCGACGCTGCCCTCTAGCATCACCATGGTGAACACCAACCAACTGTACAATACTCAGGGCGTCTCGAGGCACTCTGCGACGAGTCTCTCCGGCAGCCAAGGTCTGGTTGCCGTCTCGTCGTTTGACGACATGCACCTCTACAAGCGACCGTCCCAGGAAGATGCCAAGAGGACGCGTCGCCGCAGCATGCATACCATCGACACGCCCGACTTCCACAAGGGTGGCTTGGTCCCTGGAGACGCAACCCGCCCAGAAGGGCCGTCGGCTGGCCGCAACGCCGAGAAAGGCTCGAGGCCGTCCCGTGTGGCTCCCCACACGGCTCACTCGCGCAGCGGCAGCTCGGAGAGTGTTACTTCGACTCGAAGCAGTCATTCTCGCGCATCTTCTGTGAGTTTTACCGCCGATAGCACATTGCCCAATGAGACGGATCACACACATGAAATGGTGCTAACAGGGATTGACTTGCAGGCTACCAACCGCAATGTGTTGGCCCCCACAGGCAACCCCTCTTTGCCTGCCTCTGATGAAGCGCCTTCCAAGACTGACCAGCCAAAACTGGTCAACATTCCTCCCCGAGGCTCGTCGTCTGATGCTGCCGCCAAGCGCACACTCATCCCTTCTCCTCTGTCCAAGCCGGCGACGATGGTGAATGATTCGGCCGAGGATCCGCGCTCACCAGCTGCGGAATCTTCTGGATCCGCCGGTGCCAATTTAGTGTCTCCGGCGGCGAAGCAGCTGGCTGCTATCAACCAGAAGGGAGGCAAGACGAAGAGCAAGACCTCCCGGCTGCGGAGAGCCTTCTCGTTTGGAAGCGCCGCAGACTTTCGCAAGGCTGCCGGCGGGGAAGGGGAGGATGCCGATAGGAGTGAACCGTCACGGCTTCACAAGGATCCCACACCGGATGAAGCCTACGATGCTGAGCAAGCCCGGATTGCCGAGGCACAAGAGGCGGCAGGAATTGGCAACGGCATCTATGGCGGACGCTTCTTTGGCTCGACTGACAACCTGTCCATTTCTTCCACAGCGTCGTCAGCGTCTATCATGATTCGCAAGATGGGACGCGGCATGAAGAAGAGCACCCGATCGCTCGTCGGTCTCTTCCGGCCCAAGTCCGTCATTGGCGTCCCTGCCGCGGAGGCGTCGGTGCCGGAGGCAAGCCAGGCCGAAGTGTCCATGATTACGGTCGAGGCTGAAACTCAACGGGTGAATGTCACTGCCGACCCTTCTGCGGGCAATGGCGGTATCGGCTTTCCCCACCTTGAGCGGAACTCTCTAGATGCCTCGCAGGTCCCAGAGATGATGACTGAGCGTCTTGGCAGCTCTGGGACGGACAAGTGCGCTCCACGAAAGAGCATCGTGGGCGGTGACAAGGAGCGTGCCGAGGTCCTAGCCGCTGTTCGCAAGGGCATCCTGAAACGTAAGCTATTCAAGCTCCTCTCGCGGTCTTGCCAATTCACGTTGCTAACTGATGGCAGGGTCAGGTTCCTCGAGCCCATCTATTCGACCGGCTGATCTCTCTCCTGATCTTGTGCTACCCAATATCCCAGCCATTGCCGACTCGCCCATTTCGAGTGCTCCGAGCACACCCAACGACGAGTCACAATGCCACAAGAGGACGGGCTCGATTGCTATTGGCAGCGAGGACTACTTCATGTCTGCGCTGCGTCTCCGGCAAGACACCAAGAGTCCTCCTGGTACCCCCTCGGCAAAGCGAAACGCCACCTTTTCGCCCCGCATAATCTTTTACGATACCTGGCCAAGCCAAGAATATGACCGACGGGGCGAGGTTGCTACCTGCAACAGGCTCACGCCGATGCTTGCTCAGCAGATCAAGGAAGAACTCAACACGTTCAAGATGGTGAGTCGACTCGACTGATAGCGGGATTGTAGATGGGCAGCGACTAACGATTGTGAGCAGGAAATGGAAGTCCACGAGAACTCCAAGATCTACACTCACTTCTTCTGATGACGGTTACGCCGAAAGGACGGGATCTTCTCAGCTGATTCATTTCGCAATGACGGGCGTTTAGAGCCCAAAAACCATGTATTCCTCCACATTTACCATTCGCGGCGTTCAGGGACAGCATAGTACGGTGTCGATGGCGTTGGTCAGTTTGCCTCACTACATGTCACGCGGGAATTTAGCCCAAGAGTCATACACACATCTCCTTAATACTGCGGCCAAGCTATTTATAGGGCGGGGGTGGACGAGACGGTCGACGACGGACGATGAGGTAGAGATGATGGAGCCAGGCTGCGCCAGAGGTGTCGCGGCGCTCTGACGTCGACGTTGCCTCGGTTGTTGAGGTGCCAGCATTCTGCGCAAGCCGGATTGAGCCCCGGGGTGATGGGAAAGCAAAGACAATAAAGAAGATATATAGCGGTCGTGCCAGCGATGGGGGCGGTGATAGTGAAAGCTAGAGTTGCCGGTTTCATACTTGATTGTGGCACACGGAGGGAGATGGCTTCAACGCGAGTCAGTCGTTCATAAGCGAGATATTCTAGCGATTGTGTGTTTTGGCCGCCTGATACCTCGAGATGAATGGGTTTGTGATGAGATGTGGGATGAAGTGCCTGCTGAACCCCTGATTTGCATACGGATACTACCCACGGACGTGGATCTATGATCTCATCTACTCTCGTTGGCTGTTTGGCTGGTGGCGTTTCAAGCCCACTCTCCCTCCACCCATTCACTCTCTTCCTGCCCCGCGTTTCATTATGTATCGTCAGCCTTGCGCCCCCACATCAAGGGTCCAATGCGTTTCGACAGCCTCGGGGGCTTTTTTTTCTTCGCCTTCTCGAATCCCATCTCTTGTTCTTCACCTCAGACCTTCAACCCACAACCGGGCGTACGCCATTTGAACGAACCAGACGTAGCGTGACGCCGCGGGCGACCTACGAAACGAGCCGGTCTTATCATTTATGCGACGACGGCTCTGGACCGGCCAGCTTTCGGGGCTTCGACACTTTGCGACGGGGCAGCTGCTTTGCGCCCGAGGCCTCGCGACGATGACGGTGGCGGAGGCACAGCAGGGTGCTCCAGCGGCGGATGCCGGCAGGGCGAAGAAGCTGCATGGGAGAGCATTCTACGAGAGCATAGGGAGTCCCAAGTTTGTCGTGGCTCCCATGGTGGACCAGTCTGAGTTTGTGAGTCACTCTGCAGCGCCATTCGATGTGGAACTGATTGCTCACACGACAGGCGTCTAGGCTTGGCGCATGCTCTCGCGATCTTTCATCCCCGAGTCCGAACAGTCGAACCTCCTCGCCTACACCCCGATGCTGCACGCACGCCTCTTCTCGCAGGAGGACAAGTACCGCAAGGCGCACTTCCAACCCGTCCGATCCGGCTCCTCAGAAGCCTGGCTCGACGGCAACCCATCCATCGACCGACCGCTCTTTGTCCAGTTCTGCGCAAACGATCCCGAGGCACTCCTATCCGCCGCGAAACACGTTGCGCCGCACTGCGACGCCGTCGACCTAAACCTGGGCTGCCCGCAGGGCATTGCGCGAAAGGGTCACTACGGCGCGTTCCTGCAGGAGGACCAAGATCTCATCTTCCGCCTCGTAAACACCCTGCACAAGGAACTGCCGGTACCGGTGACCGCCAAGATCCGCATTTTGGAGACCAAGGAGAAGACGCTGGCCTATGCGCAGAATGTACTCAAGGCGGGCGCCTCGATCCTGACGGTGCATGGGCGGAGGAGAGAGCAAAAGGGCCACATCACCGGGGTCGCGGACTGGGAGATGCTCAAGTTCCTGCGGGACAGCCTCCCTCCTGACACGGTCTTGTTCGCCAACGGCAACATCCTGCAAGAGGGTGACATTCAGATGTGCCTCGAAGCGACAGGCGCTGATGCCGTGATGAGCGCCGAGGGCAACCTGAGCGACCCGGCCATCTTCGCCAAACCGCCGCCCGTCGGAGAAGAAGGACGTGAATACTGGAGGGGCAAAGACGGAAAAGGTGGCTGGCGAGTCGATGCCGTCACGCGGCGCTATCTCGACATCCTGCACAAGTACGCCCTTGGCAGCGAGCCGCCCCAGCGCCGCCCGCTGTTCATGCCCGGCGATGATATGGCGTGGATGGCCGATGCCGAGCGCACCGAAGCCGAATCCGACGAGCCCGCCAAGAAGCGCCGCAAGAAGGACGGCAGCGGTGGCCCCAGCAAGCGCGAGGACCCGTCGCCAAACCTCGGCGCCATGCAGCCTCACCTCTTCCATCTGCTGCGACACCTGGTCTCGCGCCACACCGACGTGCGCGACATGCTCGCGCGCAGCCGCAAGGACGGCATCGACGGCTACGAGCGCGTCCTCGCCGCCGCAGAGCTCAAGGTCGCCGAGGGCCTACTCGAGTACGAACGCACGGGCGGCCAGAGCTTCGACGACGAGCTCGCCGCGCTGGCGGACGACGCAGACACAGACGTGCCCGAGGGCGAGAGCTCGCGCGGCACGATACGCCGGTGCCGGCAGCCGTGGTGGGTCGCGCAGCCGATCGTGCGGCCGCTGCCGGGCGAGGCGCTGGCTAAGGGGGCGATCACGCTGAGCAAGAAGGAGAGGGCGGCCAAGGCGGAGGGAGGGGAGGTGAAGAGGGATGCAGAGGGGGTGAGCAAGGTGAATGGGGATGCGGCAGTAGAGGGCAAGAAGAGGGAGATTGCATCCCGTGATGAGCTTGTTGCTGGCTGAGCATGGAGCTTAGAGAGGCGTTGAATACCACGGATGACGCTACGATGTATGTGGCAAGAGATAAATAGAGCCGCGGACGATATTGCACATCTACAATTGTCCGACGTTTGGATCGGATCAACGAGCGACGTCATGCTGAGCCATGTACATCACTGATGATTGAGCACAGTCTACAGTGACGATCCGACATTTGGCTCGTCACATTTTACCAAAGACGAATTTTCATTGACGACGTCACATTACAAATACCTGACATTATTCACCCGAGAAAGGGGTCGCCGAAGGTTAGGGTTGGCGTACATAACTACTCAGAGCGTAGGCTTTGCTGCCTCTCCCCCTTCGCCATCCTCGTCTCCCCCGTCGTCATCCTCGTCTCCCCCTTCGCCGTCTTTTTCATCCTTGCCTTCCGCCTCGGCCTCAGCCTCGCTCGCACCGCCCTTCTTCTTCCGCCAGGCTGCCAGCCCACCACCGCCAAACAGCAAAACACCAGCGCCTTGGATGGCGCCGTGGACGACGGGCACGCCGTATCCCCCCATGGCCGCGCTCTGGAGTGTCGAGAAAACGCTCGGGCCGACGACCGATCCGATGCCGCTCTGGACGGAGGCCGCCAGCGATCCTGGTGCAGCGCATGTCAGTGTTCCACGCGCCCCCAGGAGGTAGACCGGGACCGACTGCCAACGTACCGGCCTGGATCCCAGAGGCGGCAAACCCGCCGGCTCCCAGCGCAGGCGTCGCGACGAGAGCCGGTGCCGCAACGGCGACGGCTCCCGCCCCGATGGCAGCCGCGGCGAAGGGGTGATCTTTGGCAAGGTGCGCGGCCTGGACAAGCATTAGGAAGGACTGCGGTTAACAGAGGAGTGGGCAGTGCTACTTGTTGACTGGCGTTTACCAAGGTCTCCTTGAAACCGATGGTCGTGTCTGTTTCTTTGGCTTGGTGATCTCGTGAAGCAGTTGTTGCTAACAGGGGCTCTGCTGAGATGACGATGGCGGTTGCGTTGATGGAAGAGAAGAGAGAGGGCTGTCGCAGCAGCTCGGGCATCAGCACAGACTACCAGTCGTGATGCAGTGCACGCCTCAGCGAGCCTGCGGGGGTGTATTCCGCGGCGAATCAGCAGGCGGAACCTCAGCAAGGCAGAGCCCAGATGAGCCTCACAATTCTGTGAATGCAGCCCGGCGGCGCGGGGGAAGAGGCACAAGATGCCGGGTGTTCCATTGGCCAGGGATGCAGCACGTCAGCTTACGAGACCGGCTGTCGTGTACCCTTGACTCCCGTTGAGTTGGGAGAACCTTGAGAGTTTCGCTGCAGCCTATCGGATGTATGCACATTTCATGCAGGCCCCGAGAAGTTCGTCGAGCTTGACGGAAGTTTCGGGGATGCCATGCCTAGTCGCGCGGAAGTGAAAAGCGTGGTGTTGTGAGTGTAGACATCGGCCCCTGAGCCATATGTTGGCGATCCTGGTCCAATGCAGACATTCACATCGGATACATGCCACGAGCCCAGCTCGTCACCAAGGAACAGCCCCCAGCCCATCTCGGTAAGTTGCTCGTCGCACCAACCAAAGAGATCCAAGCTCCCGTCCGTCGCCGACGGGGTGCGCATCACCCCGTCCGCTTCTGCCGCATTGAGCGCCTCGTGCACGGCAGACACAATGTCGGGCGAGCGATCGGAAGCCCGCATCCACGGCCGCATCTCTGCAAACGTCTCCTGCGCCTTGGCGAGGCTCGACTGCCATGCGCCGATGGCATCGTTTTGCAGCAGCGGCGGCTGCTCAATGTTGCTCTCCACGGCAATGCACAGCAGCGGGACGGTGCACGCCTGGAAGAGGTACCAGGCCAGGTTCCAGACGTGGATGCGGTTGGGGATCCAGTATCGCGCGGTCGAGTCAATGGCCTCTGTAGACACGCGGCAGCAAGAGTCGAGTATGTGTCGATGCTCTGGCATGAGCTCCTTGATCTTCCTCTTGCAGTCGTGGGCAATGTACAGGATCAAGGAGCGTGCGAGGATGACGCGAGCGTTGTAGTACCTCATCTTCATCAGCTCTCTCGAGAATTGGTACCTTTCAGGGGAGAACTCTGGTTGCTTAACGGTGGGAGGTAAAGCTTCAAACCAAGCTTGGAGCTCCGCATCGAGGCTGAGGATTTCGTGGTTTGTCGGCCGCCCGAACTGGGCGAACCGGTGCTGGATCCTTTCACATATCAGGCACATCTCCACGTTCGCCCGCAATGAAAGGGCGGCGTGATCATCCGGAAAGAGACTCGAAGGGAGGCAGGTATCCATGGTGCTTCTATCCCAGCGGCCACAGGTAGGTCTGCCCTGCGTCATACATGCCCAAGTATCGAGGCAGTAGAGGCTCCACCACGTCCTCCGCCGTGATTCAACTCGGCGCCGATATGTTTCTGCCTCGGGAGATTCAGCGGCGCCCGCACCTCGTCGGGGCTCACGGTGCAGCCCTAATGCAATGGCCACCCGGTATGCCGCTCCTAGAATCCCATATGCCATGTTGGGTGAGTTGCGGTAGTGCAGATAGTAGCCTCCCAGGAGACACAGGGCCTGTAGACTGTCCATGTTCCCTGAGCCCAAGCTGTCCAGACCGACGAAGGAACGAGCCTGGCGATAGTATTGCTCATGGAGGCCTTCGCTGCCCGATGCAATGGAGCCCAGTGCGAAGACCATGTTGAGGAGACCCATCCAGGAGCCGTCCTGGCGCGTCCCAGAAGCATATTGCTTGCGGAACTCTTCTTCATCCAGCAGCGGCGTGATGGTATGGATGTGGTCGAAGTAAAAGTCGATGCAGCGCTGTTCCCTCATGACGCCCAGAGCCGGATCTCTTCCTAGGACGGGGAGGGGGGCAAGTGCCTGAGCCGGGGTAGCTGCCAGCGCTCTCGCACACCGGGCAGTATGCTCCTTTGCGGCGGGACACAGGCGGAATATGGCTCTGAGGGCGGCACTCATAGAGGTCACGCCGAGATACGAGCTGGCGTGTTCGTCCGTGGCAAGACCAATGGCGTTGATGTCATCGCTAGCAACGGTGGCCGGCTGGTCGAGAGACTCGTCCCATTGTCTCTCGGCTGCGGGCTCGCCGTTCTCCGATATTGGTACTGAGGCATCCGTACCGTCGTTCGACTGGGTTTGCTGGAAGCCATGGCCCTCATCTTGCGTCGGTGAAGACTCGTCTGGTGGGTGCAGATGCAGATGCTCATGACGAGGATGCAGATGAGGGCGGGCAGGGACGGATCGGAGGTGGAGCATGTCCAACAGCTCAGCCTGGCTCTTGTCTGTGAGATGGGAGACGGCAATTCCCGGAAACAGAGTCTCTAGGACTTTCGAGTGAGCACGGAGCTGGTCCGATGCCCTGTCAAAGGTGCTTGGAGGCGGAGCTGCGTCAGAAACAGGGACATGTCAACGGCGAAGGGCGATGCGTGGGCTACCTCCGACTGACGGCGTTGCGTCTCGAGCGCTGGCGGTACTCGCATGGGTCCTCCGTGCGGTAGTACCGACAGGTGCTGCAGGGTTGAAGGCCATCACACTTGACCTTTCGACGGGTGCATTCGACGCATGACCGGTTCACCTTGCGAGCCGAAGACGGGGACGACTCGCTCGCAGGCGGTGTGCCTCGTCCGGGACCTGAGCTAGGCATGCTCCGGGAGCACAGCGATGCATTGAACGCCACGCTGTAGTTGAGGCGATTCGGAGAGGAACTTGGTGTTGTTGAAGAGGTGAAGCTGAGGGAGAGAGTGGAGACGGCGGTGCTTACTGGGGAAGTTGGGGGGACATGGGGGTCATGAGCCGCTAGGGACCATACACTACGATGACAGCGTATCCGTACGCCCGCATTCTTGGAAGCTTCAACTACCATGTTCATCCTCTTCTCTACTTCAGACCAATCGAAACCTTCGAAACCTTCAGCCATATTGCCGTCTACACCCATCACCACCTACGAGGCCCAGCTCAGGAAATCTCCAATGACGCGCCAGGGCAATCGACGTATGTCCACCGCAGCCTATCCGCCGTCAGGCTCCCCTCCACCTTGATGCGCTGCTGCTCCCCAGGCATAATGTCAAACCCATTGTCGCTCAGCTTCAGGCCCTCAACCTCCTCAAACACAAAGGCCTTGACGGGGCGTTGCGCCGAGACGACCACCTCGTCCCCGGCGGGCGAGACCGCGAAGCCCACCCCGCGGTCGGCCATGTCGAGGAACTTGACGGGGTCGGGCCAGGCCGTGTCCGTGGCGACGACGGAGCCGTTGACCGAGAGGACGGTATGCACGACGTAGGGATCGTACTGAGATACGTCAAAAGCCTTGGCCGGGTCGTCTGCGTTGGGGACAGACGGCTGGAGGGGCTTCTTAGTGAGGACTTCGGTGGTAGCGTTTGGGGCTGCGGTGATGGACGTGCCCAGGGGTGGGCAGACGTCCTTGCCCGTCCCGACGGAGATGAAGCGCACGAAGACGTGCGCGTCGACGGGCTGCACGCTGCTGCTCGCGATCCAGACATCAAAGCTGCCTTCGCGTGCAGGCAGCGTCTGATCGACCTGCCCGGTGCACAGCTGCGAGTTCTCGTCGATGTAGTAGCCCGTCTGCGTCCAGTCGTGGTACGTCCGCGCCACGCCGATGTCGAGAGGGCGCAGGGCTCGCGCAATGGCATAATAGGCGGGCTTCGGGATGAGGTAGTAGTCCACGACCGCCCAGCTCATCGTCGGCCAGCAGTCGTTGAGCTGCCATACAAGCGCGCCGCCGCACCTGCGTCCCTCGTCGGGACTGCCCCAGTCGCGGCGCCAGGCCTTGTACGCGAAGCGCATCGTCTCGGCCTGGACGACCTGCGTGAGGTGCGCGTGCGCGGCGAGGCCGTCGGTGGTGGCGGACACGGGGCGGAAGTTCTCGACGATGTAGGTTGTCATGCGGCGCTCGTGGCCGATGCCCTTGTTGTGGAAGTCGAGGACCATGGAGCCCGGGTAGAGCTGCGAGGGGGAGCTGGCCATGCGCTGTATCGTCGACAGATGCGGGTAGGCTTCCATACCGAACTCGCTGACGAAGCGGCCTCCGAGGAGGGAGGCTTCCTGATACTTGTTCATGGCGCCGTGCCAGACTGGTAAGAGGCATGTTAGCCGCGCGAGTTCAGCGGTGAGGATTCAGGGGCAACTTGCGATTCCACTGGTGGATGTCACCGACGGTTGGATCGGCCGTGGGCTTTCCGTCGCCCCAGGGGCTACTGGGGTGGTAGATCATGTACGGGTCCTCTTCCTCGATGAGCTTTGGGAGGAAGTGCTCGTAGATGTACCGCGCAGGGAAGGTCGACTTGAGCCACGACTCCGGGTCCTTGTCCGCAAAGTCGTAGTCCAGCTTATACCGCTCCTGGACTTGGTAGTCCTCATTGTTGCCCGCCCACAGGAGCACGGAGGGATGCCACCGCAGACGCCTGATCTGCTGCCGCGCCTCGCGCTCCAGGCTCTCGAGGTACGAGGGGTACGCCGGGTAGCTGGCGCAGGCGAACTGGAAGTCGTGCCAGACCAGCACGCCGAGCTCGTCGCAGGCGTCCAGCAGCGCGTCGTCCTCGTAGACGCCGCCGCCCCAGACGCGCAGCATTACCTGGTTGCCCGCGGCCATGAGCGCCACCCAATCGCGGTAGCGTTGCGCGGGCACCCGTGCGAGGTAGCTGTCGGCAGGGATCCAGCAGGAGCCGCCGCCGAAGACGTCGACGTTGTTGACGCGGAAGTAGAAGGACTTGCCGTGGGCGTCGGGCTCTTGGACGAGCTGCGTGCGGCGGAAGCCGACGAGCTTGGACGCCGAGTGCAGTTCGGTATCGTGGCCGCGGAGGAGCTTGGAGCGGAGTTGGTAACGGGACTGCGGTCCGTAGCTGAGGGGGTACCACAGCTCGGGGTCGATGAGCTTGAAGGGGACGGCCGCCTGGCCATCGTCGCCGATGCTGGCTGTCTCTTCCAGGGCGATCTTCCCGTCTTTTGAAATCGATACGAGAACCTTGTCGTCCTTGCGGAGGTCACCCGCCACTTTGGTGTAGATGGTCCCCGAGCACGTCTTCAGATCCGAGCTGACCTCATTCTCGGCCCAAACATCTTCAACCCGGGCCACGTACCGCTCAAGACGGACCGGCTTCCAGGGGCCCGCCGTCATGAGGATCGGGCCCCAGTCCCATCCCCAGTTGTACTGCGCCTTACGCACCGGGACGCGGCCGGCCTCGGTCTGCCTGACGAGGAAGTTGTGCTCATGGCTGTGCTCCTTGACGAGCTCCCGTCCCCGGAGCAGGGCAGAGTCGAAGACAATTTCAAGGAGGTTCTCGCTGCCGGGCTTGATACGGTCCGTGACGTTGACGCGGTACGATACAAACATGTTGTCTGCCTTGAGAATCTCCGTGCCGTTGAGGGAGACGGTGGCAAACGTGTCGAGGCCCTCGAACACGAGATCCGTAGTGAAGGCATCGCCGGTGGAGAGAGTCTCCGGCACGTTGAATGGCACGCGGTAGACCCAGACTTTCTCTCCGACCCATTGTACGGCACGCTCATTGAGGTCGACGAATGGATCCGGTATTCTACGCAGAAGGCAGGTTGTCAGCTCAGCCTTGCAATTGGTTTACGAGTCGTTTTGGCGTGGAATACTTTTTGTTTGCCAGCAGGTCCACGTGCACCTGTGTAGGGACCTTGGCGACTGGGAGCCATTGGTCTGCTTGACTGTCCTGCTGCTTGAAGCTCCAGCCGGTGCTGAGCTGCTTGCTGGAGTGCGACATGATGACTTCTCTCACCACTGTGGATGGCGTGTTAGTGGTTCGATCGCTAGAAGACCAACGGCATTCCGATTCAAGGAGGCCTCAGCGGTGTCTCTGTCCCAACAAGAACAACAGCAATACGAGAAAGTAGTAAAGCGAAAGGAGAGGCAGAGCTTCAAGTAGGGAGCCAGCTCCGACCCCCACGCCGATGAGGTCCCGAGTCGGTGGTTCGGTCCCCCACGGCGGGGCAGCGTCCCCCACTTTGCGGAGACACACGTTGATGGTGTAAGTCCCCCCACGGGGGCATATGTTGCCGGCGGCACCATCATCTGAAGAGGATTTCATTGAAGTTTGGAAGCATCACGAATATGATCAACTTGTTGGAGGCGAGTTTGTAGGAAGTACTCGACGTAGCGGTTGAGAAACTGGCTTTCATCGCATTTCTGGTGCCAGAGGTAAGAGCTTGATGGCAAGCCTGGCCTTGTTTCATATAAGGAGTAGCAATACTGCGGATATAGTTCATCAACTGCTCCCTTGGAGTCGACCCCCTCGGCTTCATCAGGCGCGATTTGTGGGTTGCTGGCGGATGTCTTGCTCGGTATCACAATGGAAAACGGCCATGGCCTGCCGGTGCCTTTTGGAAGTCCTTCAGCTCCAAGTTCGTCATCCGCCAACGCAGACAGTACGAGGTATAACTACCGGTCCGCGTGTAGCATCAGCGGTGTCACGCCTGACACTGGAGCTGAAGCTGGCCTGGTTCTCGGCCGTGTGGTCGCTCCATTCCTTGATTATGGCACCTGCGCGACCGATGAGCTGGATCGTGATTTCTGCATCTTCTGCGCCGACGAGGATGCGAAGCCTTTCGTTACTATCTGGCGCTCTGGAGACACGGTGTGTCAGCACGGACTAGGCCTCGTGTGCCGTGGCGATGGGTTGCCCAGGGCTAGGACATATTTCGTCAGCCTTGTATTATTTACATGATCCGCTGTAACTTGCGAGCCTGTAACGGTCCGCCATCGAGTTCAGTCACTTTCGCGGTCCTTCTCAGGCTCGTTTGTCGCGAGGTTGCGATTCTGTCCCTAACTCCACTATTCAGGTAGCAACAGGTGGTTGAAGCTCGTCGCATTAGTCGCTGATGTGGAAAATGATAACTGACTCGAGGGCGAGGGAGTGCAGCGAGTGGCTCAAGCTAGGTGCTGACTACAGTCCCTTGTGTCCATCAGCCCGCCCGTTCCTTGCATCCATCCCAACCCCATTCATCAATCCCATTTCGCCTCTCACTGGGAGCTGTGATGGCGTGGGAGGCGTGTGAGGCCATGCTCACCTGACACGTTGTCGCGGCGTGTCACCAGGTGGTGGCGTCTGTTCTCTGGCGGTCTGGGGGGCGTGTGAATGGGAAAGGAGACGAAGCGCACGTCACCGTTCTGGGAGGCGGCTGCGAGTGCTGGTGAGTCAGCACGAGTGTACACAAGGTACTTCGTACTTTGTACCTCGTCGCTTGTGGTACCTGTCTGAGAGCCAAAGCTTGGGCCGTTGCCGCCTGCCAGCCGACGGCAACAAGAAATAGCACGCAGGCATCGTGACAACCTCGTCAGTCCGATGACACTCCTTTTGGCTACCGGCAGACAGAAACGGCACGGTAGCAAGCCGTCATCCAGCTGCTGACGCGCTTTCGTCCAGCTGCAGAGGCCAAGGCACAGGTCCCGAGTACTTCCAGAGCAGGCGCCTGACTGTCACCCCGCGCCCGTGTCTCCCCGCGTCCGGCGTTCCCCATCTCAGCTGGGCTTAGCACGTTGCAGAGGCCCCTGCAGCCGCTGGCCAACGTGCCCACGCGCTGGCACTGGACGCCCAGGGCGCTGGGCAGCTGCCACCAGCCCCCGCCTCCCACCGCCTCCGCCTCCGTCGCCGTTGAAGCAGTCATAGCCGCTCCCTACCTTACGAAGGCCCCGGCTCTGCCTCTCAAGCTTGACTGCTTCATCAACCTCCCGATTGCATGACAACCCGCCACCCAACTCCAAACGACGCCCGCTTTTGTCCTTCTTTTGCATCGTGGAGCCACTCTCCCTACCTCTATTCGCTTTCTTCTTATTTGCATACGAGTTCCGCACCGACCGCGGCGGCTGTGCCGTTGCTGTTCCTGCATGTCACCGGCACCCTGATAAGGAACCCCTCCGTATCTATCCGCTGCCCCTCTACTCCGTACCTGTCCCTCTCCGGCGTCGCACTCGGGGATTGACGCGCCCTCCCTCGAACCCGTTCGCGAACCTCGAGCTTAGCCCCGGCGCAGAAGGCCTTGCGGAAGCACAAGCCTTGGATTCTCTCAGGGGCGGGAAGCTGCTCCTTGCGTCGCTAAACACCAGTTGAATGCCTAGTATGTCCTGGAACCCAGACCGACCGCGGCTGCGCTTGTTGCTACCGCGCGCTGTTCGAGGGCTCGACTGACACGCCTCTGCACAGGCTCCAAGAAGGACAGGAAACATGCCAAAGAAAGCGGCGGAATCGCTGCGGCGGTGACCAGGCAGGCTGCTGGCAAGTTCTCGTGAGTGCTGTTACCCCTCGCATTGCGTTGCCCTCCGCCGCGTGACTCCTCGTCAGCCTGCCTGACTGACCCGGGTGCCGACCAGCAACGGTCACATCAGCAGCAGCAACATCAACTCTCCCAAGGGCGGCCCTGCCTCCGACGCCTCCTCGCCTCCTGCCATCACTCCCGAGATCAGGCCCTCGCTCCCCGAACATGACAAGCACGTCGCGTCGCCCCTGTTGGAGGCTCTGTCCACGACCTCGGTCTCTGCAAGCGCCGCCCCGAGCATGGCGAATGAGTGGGCGAGAGGAGGTGCTTTCATGGCAGGCTCCCCCAGCAATCTCATTAACTTGACGAGTGAATCACCGCCGACGCAGCCGTCCTCGTACGAAGACTCAGGCCGCCTGCATCACGGCTGGGCTGCCCAGCGACCGTTTATGAGCCCGTCCCCGGCGTCGCCTTCGCCTCCCCATAGCAACCGTCGCCCCCTCAGCTTCCAAATGGACGCGCAGTATCATATCCCCGGGACTCCGCCGCGAGCTGCATCAACTGCGGCCTACCGACGGAGTTCGCTGCATTCTCAGTACCCCAGTTCTCGAGCTAGCCCGCATCCTCCTCTCCCTCACCAGCCGCAGGCGCACTTCTACGGAGCCCAGGACCTGGATCTAACCATCACCCCACAGTCCGGCGGCATGAAGGCGGGAGGCCGTGGACTCTACTTCGGCTTCGACAGGCTGCCGTCCGCCCATGACTCGGCCGGGTCGGACAACGTGGTGCTCGCCGGCTACGAAGGTGGCCTGCACGTCTATGCTGTCAATAAGAGAGGCCTGGACCTGGTGGCGAACCTGAAAGGGCTTCGTGGCGGCGTCCATTGTGCCAAGATTCTTCCGTGGACGGTCAGTGGGAGAAACGATGCGCTCTTTCCCCTGGTGGCCGTGGTTGTTCATGGTCCTGTACTGCCTTCACGTACCGCAGACGTTGGAGCCGCCGCCGATGCAGCCCCGGACGTTGCCTTGAGCCCACGCCAAGGGTTTGCGCAACCGGAGGGATTCCAGGCTCGCCCGCCTCCGGTATTGCTATCTTACCAGACCGCTGTGGAGGTATACTCCCTCAAGACGAACAAGTTGGTCGACGTCCTTCTACAGACGCAGAAGGTCCCCATCAACACAGAAGTCTCCCTATCCAGCCCACTCTTCCGACCACCACCTCCAAGTGGAGCATTCACCATCAAGGCAGACGCTGGAACCATCGCCATCTGTTCAGGGGTCACTGGCGAATGCTGGGTGTACCGGCAGCTCCTCGAGGCGCAGAACATGCACCTCTTCGCCTGCTCCGGGAAGCTGTGGACCAGTCTCCAACACAGCCATCGTGGCGAGGTCACCGAGGAGAGCAATAAGATGCACCCCTCCGCTACCCCCCCTCGACCTAGTCCGCAGACCCCAATCTTCGCACTCAACGGACGCTGGCTCGCGTACTGCCCTGCGGCTCCGTCGTCTCAAATCTCACTGCGGGCACATCTGCCGGTGCCCATCCTCGGGCGAGCTCCTGGAGTCGCGTCCCTGACGCCGCCTCACTTGCCGCCTGTTTCTTCCTCCGTGGATCAGCCTATTTCGGACAGCATGGTGAACAAGATCATGCGTGAGACGACCCAGGAACTCATACAGGGCGCCAAGTGGGTTGGGCAGCAGGGCTTGCATGCCTGGAACTCGTACTGGAATAAGCCTTCTAGCCCGCAGTCGCAACAGCAGCAAGCAAGATCACCGCCACAGCCCTGGGTAGGCTCTCGCTCTCCTCAAACTGATCCAACGCATTTCCCGCCCACGCATGGCACAGCTGCGCAGGCTGCCGTTAAGGAATCCGGCCGCGTCTCCCTCCTTGACATGGAGACGTTGGCGAATTCAGCTTCGATACATCCTCTGGCAACTTTCGAAAGTCCGTTGGGATGCAGTTTCATGGCGTTTTCTCCCTCCTCTCTTGCGCTCTTCACAGCCAGCACGAAAGGGGACGTCCAGACCGTGTGGGACCTGTTGCGGGCTCAGCACACGCACTCCTCGCCCCTCCAGACGACACTGTCCCAGAACGACAGCAGCGGGCCCCAGGTCCGGCAAGTGGCACAGTTCGTGCGCATGACAGCTACGCGCATAGTCGATGTTGCATGGACAGAGCCACAGGGAGAGAGGCTGGCGGTGGTCACAGAAAGGGGGACCGTGCATCTGTTGGACATGCCCTTCAGTTCCTTCATGTGGCCGGCCCCTCGTCGCCGCAAGGTGGCCTCGAAGAGCGTGGCGGAAACTTCCGAGGCGTCCAGTTCTGCTGTTTCGATTGCGTCTGGCGCCTTCGGGGCCGCATATCAAGCTGCAAGGCCTTTCGTGACACGCTCTCGCCGCAGCAGTGCCAACGTTCCAGCCACCCCTGCAAACACCCTGAGAGACTCAGCCGCCCAGGGTGGCCGAGCCATTGCTGCCAGCATCAGCCACTCTCTTGGGAAGACTGGGACTGCCATCAATCAACTGCGGCATACGGGAGAGAATCGCGTTTCCCTGCCGCCGAGTGCCGTACTGCCGTCAGCATCGTGCGCCACATGGCTCAAGAGTCGAAAGACCCACGTCCTGGTTTCCGTAGGTGGAAGCCTAGTTCGCATGTTCCCTTGCAAAACTCGCCGCGCGTCAGCAGTGGCAGGGAAGCGCATTGCTCGTGCGAACAAGCACAAGGACTTCGAGGTGCCGCTACTCCCTGATGATGTCGTTGCCCCTATTGTGCGCCAGATCGTGGACTTGGGCGCCCCGGAAGAGTATCTCGAGCTCTCGGATGCCGAAATGGAGGCGGGGAACACTGTGACACTCAAAGCTCAGGGTTGCACTGCTCCTCCGGTGCATGGTATGGATGCTGCGATCCCGCAGGCCGAGATAGAGTCGAGCGCGCCGTATCAGCCCTTCCACACGGATCGCCGCGTGGTACTCTATGAGTATAGCAGGGGTGATGGGGCAGCTACTCACTCGGAGTCGGTGCCTGTTCTTCTTGCCAATACCACCTTGGAGGACCAGCCCTCATCCAAGAAGAAGAAGAAACGGCTCCCGGTAGGAGACGCGGAGCCAACCGAGATGACAGCTGCATCTGCATGGGCTTTCGGACAAGATATTCCGACCGTGAAGGTTGACTTGGGACTATCTCCGGGCCCCGGCGATGGCGGCGAGGCAGGACCTGACGATCATCTGGCTCTGCCTCCATCAGCTATGGAGCGGGTGATGCAGTACGGGGACGGGGATGGGGACGGTGAGCAAATAGTGGTCACAACTAGGAGACGGCGTGGGGTCCGCCAGGGAGACCCAGACGAGGATGGGTTCTTCGAGGATGACTGTGAAGTTCTCGATTTTGCTGATCAGAGAGTATGAGGTGCAGTGCCGAGCCTCGCGAGCCGGAGGCGCTTGCGCCGGTGCTGGAAAGTGCATTGTGGGAGCTTTGCTGATGCTGCGGGCATGGATTGGCAGTGGCATGCCCTTGCTTGGCCTCACACTGGGACAGGCAAGGCAGCTATGTGGCTCGAGTTATGGATTGCCTATTGGGTGATTGCTTCTTTGAGTTCTGCGCTTCCCCCCTCATCATTGACTTGTTATGCTCTTGGGTGCATTGGCTTCATTAGTACACTCATTTTGTCTGGACAGCTTTGGTTTGGCAGTGCCTCCTATTAGGTAGAAACGTAAAGATACCCGTTCCAACACTGCCTCCTCTTGTGACTGTGGCCCTTTGCCTACAGTTGGACACCTGCCCTGTGATGGCAGGCGGGGAGTCTAGTAGGATGCAGCGGGTGTTCGTGAACCACACCTTGCGATTCCATGCGACTCATCTCTGCACCACAGTACGTAGTAAATTGTTGAACATGTGCCGCCGCCTACGCCTTCTTCTTGGCCGCAGCCTTGGCCTTGGAGGCCTTCTTCCGGTTGCTTCGAATCATGACCATGCCCAGGAATGAGCCCACGACGGCGGAACCCAGGAGAACGAGGATGACGGGGATTCGGACGGCCCAGACGCGGGGAAGAAAGAAGTTCTGGAGAGGGTGGTCATCGTCGACGAATGGCTGGGACCAACGGTTAGCACAACGCGAAAGTTGGCGGCACCACAGCGCAGAAGACGAACCATAAGAAGCGTCCAGATGGTGTAGTAGAGAAAGACGACGGAGGCAGCCACGAGCATGGCGAGGCCTACGAGTTTGTCGAGCTGTGGAATCGCGTCAGTGGCGGCGCACGATGGGGGGGCCCATTGCCCTCGGGGAGAAGGACTTGAAGGAGATGGCGCTTACCATGGTAGAGACGCGGGCGGGCGCAACGACCGTGGTATGTGGGTGTTAAAGGAATGTGGTTGGAAGAAGTTGTTGAGTCGCCGGTGGAAGCTCAAGACGACAAGACGATGGCCACCACGCTGGCCCGAAATTTAGACGCGATTCAGGAGACTCAAGGGAGCTTTGTGTGGCGGTGCAGGCCACATATGCAAGGCAAGGCTCAGTAGTGTGGCGCACGCAGCCTTGTTGGTTCGTGCACCATCATTTTCTCTGAGCCCAAGATCCCCAAACAAACTCGCACCCACGGCCAGCCAGCCTGATCGCGAACTGAACCTGCAACCTCCTCCATCCGGCTGCGCAAGTAATCATCCACGAAGTAACAGCACCCGACGACGACGATGGCGTCCGCCGGAGTGGACATGCCGCGTCGCGAGCGAGGGGGCGAGCGAGGTGCTCACCGCGATGGCGGCGACTCGTACCGTCCAGCGAGGCGTGAGCGCACTCCGCCGCCGGTGCGCACCGAGGAGGAGAAGCAGGCGACCGCAAAGGCAGAGTACGAGAAGCTCCTCAACATGCGATCGGGAGGAACATACATCCCGCCGGCGAGGCTCAGGGCGTTGCAGGCACAGATCACAGACAAGACGAGCAAGGAGTACCAGCGCATGGCGTGGGAGGCGCTGAAGAAGAGCATCAACGGCCTGATCAACAAGGTCAACACGGCCAACATCAAGTACATCGTCCCCGAGCTGTTTGGCGAGAATCTGATTCGCGGGAGGGGCTTGTTCTGCCGGTCGATCATGAAGGCGCAGGCAGCGAGTTTACCGTTCACGCCCATCTACGCGGCCATGGCGGCCATTGTCAACACCAAGCTGCCGCAGGTCGGAGAGCTGCTGATCAAGCGCCTGATCATGCAGTTCCGGAAAGGCTTCAAGCGAAACGACAAGGCGGTGTGCCTGTCCTCGACGACGTTCCTAGCGCACCTCATCAACCAGCAAGTCCAGCACGAGATGCTTGCCGGACAGATCCTCCTCCTGCTACTACACAAGCCGACGGACGACAGCGTGGAGATTGCGGTGGGTTTCTGCCGCGAGGTCGGGCAGTACGTGGAGGAGATGCAGCCTTCGATTGCCATGGCGGTGTTCGACCAGTTCAGGAATATCCTACACGAAGCCGACATCGACAAGCGAACGCAGTACATGATCGAGGTGCTATTTCAGGTTCGAAAAGACAAGTTCAAGGACAACCCGGCTGTCAAGGAGGAGCTGGACCTGGTCGAGGAGGAGGACCAGATTACGCACCAGGCGAACCTGGAGGGCGAAATCGACGTGCAGGACGGGCTCAACATTTTCAAGTTTGACGCCGACTGGGAAGACAACGAAGAGGCCTATAAGAAGCTCAGGGCCGAGATTTTGGGCGAGGCCAGTGACGACGACGACGATGGGGATGACGAGGATGAGGATGAAAGCTCCGAAGAGGAGAACGAGGAGACCAAAGCCATGGAGATCAAGGATCAGTCCAACGCCGACCTGGTCAACCTGCGGAGGACCATCTATCTCACCATCATGTCCAGTGCCGACCCCGAGGAAGCCGTGCACAAGCTCATGAAGATCAACCTTCCTGCCGGTCAGGAGCCGGAGCTGCCGTCGATGATTGTCGAGTGTTGCTCGCAGGAGAAGACGTACACCAAGTTCTTTGGTCTGATTGGCGAGCGGTTTGCCAAAATCAACCGCCTCTGGTGCGATCTCTTCGAGCAGGCATTCGCAAAGTACTACGAGACCATCCACCGATATGAAAACAACAAGCTGCGGAATATTGCCCAGCTGTTTGGACACATGCTTGGAGTGGATTCCATCGGTTGGCACTGCCTGTCGGTCATTCACCTCAACGAGGACGAGACAACGTCCAGCAGCCGCATCTTCATCAAGATATTGTTCCAGAGCATCGTGGAGGAGATTGGCCTGCAGAAACTGAGGCAGCGGACGACCGACGAGATGCTGCGGCCCAGCCTCGAGGGTATGTTCCCCAAGGACAATGCCCGGAATATCAGATTCTCCATCAACTACTTTACGAGCATTGGCATGGGCGCCCTTACCGAAGAGATGAGAGAGTTCCTTCAGAACATGCCGAAGCCAGCTCTCCCTGCGCCGCCTCGGTATTCCTCTGACTCGGAGTCGGTATCGAGCTATTCGTCCTATAGCGAATCCGACACCTCGCGAGGCGACAGGAAACGCCGACGATCGGATTCCGGGACCCCGCCGCGTCGCGTTCGAGCACGATCGGATTCGGGGAGTCCGCCACGTCGTGTCCGGGGGCGATCGGATTCTCGGACTCCCCCGCCACGTCATGTCCGGGGGCGATCGGATTCTCGAAGCCCGCCACGTCGTGTCAGGGCGCGATCAGACTCTCGGACTCCGCCGCGTCGTGTCCGGGCCCGACCAGATTCTCGGAGCCCGCCACGTCGTGTTCGGGGGCGATCGGATTCCGGGACCCCCCCGCCACGCCGTGTCAGAGAGCGATCGGATTCCGGGACTCCCCCGCCACGCCGTGTCAGAGAGCGATCGGGTTCCGGGACTCCCCCGCCACGCCGTGTCCGGGCGCGATCGGATTCTCGGACTCCGCCGCGCCGTGTTAGAGAGCGATCGGATTCCAGGACTCCCCCGCCGCGCCGTGTTCAAGCACGATCGGATTCCGGGACTCCCCCGCCGCGCCGTGTTCGAGCACGGTCTTAGGAGTCCCATGCTACGAGTACGGGACGGATAGCAGGTATAGGACTAGCTTTTGAGATTACCAATAAAGAAGCGGTGCCATGGTCGGTCCCCTACAGCCTGTAAAGAAGTGACGGCACGGCATACGGGAACATGCAGAGGGCAAATACGCGCCCCCTTTACCCCTGCATCCAAACCCGATAACGAGCAAACTTCCACTCCTCCCTCTCGCCCTCGGCCTCCCTCGTCAGCACCGCGTGTCCCGCCCACGGCACCGCCGCCTCCCCGCCGTCCCTGGTCCGCAGGCTCACCTCGCCAAACAGCATCACCTCGCACTCGGGCGGCCCGCCCGCGCCCGGGTCCTGGAACCGGCCGGGGAACGCCTTGGCGACGGTGTGCCTGCGCTCCTCGACAGCGGTCCACATCCTGCCTCGCAGCTGGCGGATCTCTGCGGCCGCGGGGGCGCTGGTCAGTTCAGTTCAGTCCGCTCCGTGCCTGGGGGCCTCCTCGCGCGTTGGGGATGGCTACCTTGCTCGCCGCGCGCGTCGTCGTTGCCGACGGTCACGTGCGCGCCCTTGGTGAAGTAGCTGATCCACAGCTCGTCGGCGTCGGGCCGGTCCGACGCGTGGTAGAAGTTGGTGATGAAGGTGCGCACCTCGGGGTCCGGCAGGTCGCCGTGGTGCGGGTACACGGGGAAGTACCCGCCGCGGACGGCGCTGGCCATGGCGAGCGCGGGGGCACGAGGGGCAGTGCGGACGAACTAGGAGCTGGTGATGATGGGTTTGATGGTGCGTGCGTATGGACGTCGCTGGAGGTGCAGACGAGACGCGGGTGATGCAAGAGATGGAGGAGACGGTCCAGTTGCTTCGTCCGGTTCCGGCAGCTCTGGTCGGTGCAACAGCCGTGCTGGCTTCCGTCACCAGACCCACTTCGGCCCGCCACCCCCGACCGCATTCTCTAGAGCCATGCATTGAATAAACACGGGGTCTAGTCGGAAACTATCCGTACAAAGTACATGTATTCATACAAAAGCCATGCGCAGGCATAGTGGCCAACGCTCATGATAACGCTCCCTGGGCCCAGGCAGCCTCCACCGCCTGCACTCGACCAGACCTCAGCAGCCATCCTGCCAGGATTCGTAGTCCCCAGTCCCTCCGCCGCAACCCCAAAGTCAAAGGTCCCGTATACGCATCGAACCGGCCATCCTCATCCTACTTCCTCACGCCTCGGGCATTCACTTCCCCCCTCTCTCCGATGTTGAGCAGCTTCCGACAATCGGGGCAGTACCACTTCGTCGTCCGCGCCGGGATGTCGGACAGGCCCACGCACTCGAGGTGGAACCACTCCTGCTTGCAGTTCTGCGGCTGTTAGCTGCTGCATGCAACCCTGGGAGGGCAGGGGCCGGCACTTACATCAACGTTGTCGCACTGGATCATGGTGCCGAAGCTGACTCTGTTGCAGAGGCAGTAGCGCGGCTCGTTGGGGTCGATTGGCTTGCCCTCGTCGTCCACCTCCTCCATCTCCGTCTCCGCGGCCTGGCCCTTGTCCTTCCTAGTCGTGCGGGCCTTCTTCTTCGGAGCCGCCTTCCGCTTGCCGACGGCGCTGTTACCACCACTATTAGTGGTGCTGACAACGCCCGGGGCAGGGCGCTTGCCGCGCTTTGGCGGCTGCTTGAACTCTGGGACCGGAGTATTCCGCGCGGTGCTCGCGCGGCGTGGCCGGTCGGCGGCCAACGAGGGCGGTGGCTCTTGACTCATCGCTTTACCTCGAGAACCTGGCCGACGGCTGCCGTGAGACTCGGGGACCGGAGTGGCAGCAGGAGTGTGTGCACGCGAGGCAGACTGCTTGATGGCGGGCTGCTCCGACGCTGCCAGCTGGCGTGTATCAGGCGTCTGCTGCTGGCTACGCTTTGCGGCGTCTCCCCGAGTCTCCCGCTTGATGGAGTCACGTCCGGGTGGTGGAGCCGGCGTGAGTGTCTTTCTCTGATCTGTCCTGGGGAGGGGCACTGGCGTCTCGGCAGCCGGTGGCTTAATTGGCACTGATGTTGTGACCGTGTTTCCGTTCGAGGCGTTCGAGGCTGGAGATGCGGCCGATCTTGCCGACGAGCTCTGGTGAGGCATGGGAATGGGCACCGGAGTTTCTGACTGCGCCGCAACCACCGTCCCACCAGGCGTGAGCAGCGCTGAGTTCCCGGAGCTGTCCACAACTGACGTGTTACTGTGGTTGAGTCCGAGGTGCTGCGGCGGGGGGATGGGCGTCTCCGTCTTGGTCCGTTTGGGCAGACGGCGCGACGGTGTCTCGCTTCGCTCCGCGGCTTCTGCGACCTCGGCATCGGCATCTCGCTTGCGCTTGCCGTTGGACCGCGAGTTGGTTCTCGGCTTTCCAGACGGCGTTCCTGACTCCTTGGAGTTTTCGGACGCGTTTGGTGCGCCGTTGCCCAAGAAGAGCTTCGCCGCCTGAGTCATCTTACGGGCTGATTCCTCCGCTTCTTCGGCAGCGAGCTTGGCCAGGGCTTCTCTCTTCAGCTTTTTTGCCTCGTTGAGTTTCATTCCCCTGTTGCTGGTGGGTTGCTCGTCTGTTGCCAAGGCATCGGCGCTTAGAGCGCCAGCGGGAAGCAGCGGCGTGCCTGAATCATCATCGACCACAAGCGTCGGCACGGCGGGGTTGAACACCTGGCCATCGTCCTCCGCCTTCTTCTTGGCGTCTCGGTATTCGTCTGGCCCACGCCCCAGTGACTTGAGTTCCCTAGCCACCATCGTGTCACTTGGCGTCCACGTGGCATTCTTCTTCATGCGTTTCCTCAGTTTGGCCAACTCATACTGCGTCAGCTGTAGCCAGGGCGCGTCCGCGCTACCGATGGCTGCATTCTCCGGTGGCGGGTTGAGAAGGGCCGCCGCATTGGCCGCCGCCGCCGCGGTCATGGCAGCGGTGCTGTATTGCGGGCGAGCCGGGCGACTCGCCGACTTCTGGCTCTTGCTTGAAACAAGCTTGATTCTCGGCCCAGGAGCTGGCGTCCGTCGACCGCCCGCCGGTATATCAGATTCCGAGTCGGAGCTAATGTCGCTGTCGTCGCTGCAGGTGTCATATTCGATGTCGTACGGAGCTAGAACCTCGCCGGGAACCGTAATCCTGGGGATCCTGTGACGCGGCAGCTTCTTCCCATCCTCCCCGGTCGATCGCACCGTCAACTTGGCGCGAGACATCTGCGGGGACTTCGCCGCGACCGGGCTCTTGGGCTCTTCCGTCGGGTAGTTGTCCATCATGGTCTGCAGCTTCGCCAGCAACACCTTGGCCTTGTTATAGTGGCGGTTGACGTTCTCAGACATCCTCACAGCCTCGGCGTGGGCAAACACCCTGCAGCTGACGGCCTGGTCCAGCTGCTCCGAGATGTCCGCGCGCAGCTTGACCGGGTCGGGGCGCTCGCCCGCAGCGAGGCTCGGCAGCCGCCCCCATGTCGTCGTCAAGTCGTCGACCTTGAGCGATGCATCTGCGTACGTCTGGTCGAGCTTGCCGATCAGCGTCAGCGAGCGCACGATGTCCGAGGGCAGGTATTCGGTGAAGTCGAGAAAGTCGGTGACGGTCGTCTGGGCATCAGGGTCGGCGCGCGGCCCCAGGCTCTTGTCCGCCGTGTCCGTAGCCGGCTCTGCGGCCTGATTAATGGAGCTCCTGTTCTTTGGCGATGCGCGGTCGGCGTCAGTGTTCGCCTCTTGATCTGTGCCCCCTGGGGCCATCTCCTCCGCAGGAGCGACGCGCGTGACGCGTCCCGTATCACAAAGGTCGTTGGAGACGGCAGGAAATAGGCGGGCTGGGCGTCTGCGCTGCCATTTGCTTCTCGTGCCGCTGGACGACGTGTCGCGAGCTTGCGATGCGCGACGGGCTGGTCGATCCAAACGTGGCGTGGGCGGGTTCCAGGTAGAGCGTGATTATGTAACGCAACAACCCAAGTTCGGCTGAGTCATCGGCTTCCAAATCAGGCAATTCCCGAGCGCTCCCCAGTTCCCAGCCGCACCAGCTGAACTGATCCTTTTCTGCTTCCCAGATTTCAGCTGACGACGTTGCATGTCCTCGATTCTTTGTCTTGGAAGTCTACTTGTGGAACTCTGAAAACAGCCTCTTTCGGGGCTAAATTTGTCAATTCTGCGCTTACAAACTACTCGCCTCACCGAGCGCTGACCAAGGCGCACCTCTTATCATCAAGCTGGACCCATCCTTACGTTGAGCTACATTGCCTAGCCCAACACCCGATCGGCGGCGCTTCAGCCGCGCCGTTGCTCCCAAGGCTGACCGGCGGAGCGTCATCTCGCCGCTGGAGTTGAGCCTGGTCAGTCGTCTCATTGCTGTTTGCGTCCTGGTTCACAGAGTCCTCAATTGACTCGGACAGAGGGATGTCAGCGTTCACCAAAGTCCTCACTGCTAGGCCGCTACCTCGCACTCGCAATCCAATGCCTCCAACGGCGATTGCTCCAGACTGTCTATCTAAGGCCCCCAATAACACGACAAGGTTAGGAGAAGAAGCATTGTCAAACTGGACAGTCCCAAATACCCTTGGGCAGGCTAGAATTCCCAATCTGGCTCTTGTTCTCTCATTAGCTTGGCTCCTGCCACCTCCTCGGACTCCTCGACGACATAGGTGGAACTCGGTCCGATCAGGGTCAACGAGCCGTATACCACCAGCCTCCGGCACTTTCTGATAAGTCTGTCAGCATGTCGGCCATCGCAACACGGTTCGGGGCACCTCACAGGTATCCAGTGATACTCAGGTTTCCATATACCTCCAAATCCGCACCCTCCAACGTCCCGTCAATCCTCAGCTTGCCGTACCCTTTGATACTGTCACTGCCACACATGTCAGCTACGGGTCCGTGTTGGTCCGGCAGGGGACGTACCTTGCAGACAAGTACCCTGTGACGGAGATGTTGCCGTAAGCCTTGATCATTCCCCTGGAGAGCTTCGTCAGTGATGCTTATCGCGCGTGCGTGGGGGCTGGCTGAGACTCACTCGCAGCTCACGCTGCCGTTCATGACAATGTCACCATATGCGTCGATGTTGTCTCGGATGATGAAGTCCCCCTCGAGGTTGATGCTGCGTCCAGACTTGACGGATCCGGCGACTTCCAAGGGGCCACGGAGATCCAGGGCCTCGTCACTCTTTACGCTCCTCGCCTTCTTGAATTGCCGTCCGGATGTGTATCCCGTGGAGGAGCTGGCGGCGTAGTAGTCTGCCATCACCGCCACGTGGGAGTGGATGAGTATCCGAGTATCGCTCTCAAAGACTGGGGTTGTTGTCCTGTTTCCCGTCTGGCGTATCTATGACTATGCCGGTTTAGCACACGAGTTGGCTCAGGAAGGAATGCAGCCGTCTTATACCTGAAAGTGGTTGTACTGACTCCTGGACCCTGATACGAGCTAGCTCCAGTTGAATATGCCCTGGATGGGCCACGAAAGAAGCAACTAGTCAGGGCGACAACCGATGGATCTCTCGGGTCTCAGCATGCATGATGGTATCCCGTCCGGGCCGTCGTGGAGCTTTCCGCTTTCGAGGGGTAGGCTGAACTAGACGGGGTTTCCGGGCACTCGCTCGGCAGAGAAGTCGTCGTCCACTGTGGCATAGCCGTGCCCAGCGCCAACAGGAGGGTTGCCAATGCCTGTCTCTCTCGTTCGTCCGACTCGTTTGCTCGCCCTCTCCGAGCCCGTTGGCGGCGTGTCCAATTGCGCACCGTTCCGGGCGATAGTCGGTGGGGACGGGGACGGTATGCACCCGACGCAGCTGCAGAGCGCAACCTACGCGTACAGCCTCAGGGACCAGAGCCCGGTCGGGTATGCCTCTTCGCGCGTGTTGGCCCGTGGCCCGCGTGCGTGCGGCGCAGCCTCGTTATGCGGAGCGTCAGCACAGAAAGACGGTTGTGCCTTGCCTGGAAAGCAGATACAGCCAGCAGAAGCAAGCAAGCAGCAAACATCAGCCAATTGCTAGCTGATAGGTGTGGATCGCAATATGGGATGACCCCGTCCGGCGCCCAGCCCTACGGGGCACGCCGTCACTGTCCGAGGTAAAAATGAGTTTAACCGTCGTCCCAGGCTGCGTGCGTCTATCTTTAGTGCGGGCGTCGCCAATCTGCAGCAATCCTTCCCCAGCTTTCCGCCCCCGGTTCCAATCAGCGCCGGTGGCGGCCTCGGTGCGTCGCAGAGGCAGGGAAACTATCGCGTCGAAAGATGCAGGCCGCCTCGTGTCGACCTGGGTCTCGGACATGGCCATCCCCAGGTACCCACGTTTTCCACTCGGGCGCGCCACGGAATCCGTGGCTCCCGGGGGCGTGACGGCACTTGAGTGTGGCAGTGCCCGGGCGTCGGACAGAATATTCAACGGTATGACATTAAGAAAAGTGGTATATCAAGCAACAAGGTGCTACTCCAGCCGCCCGTGATACCCAAACACGGGCTCGCTGGGAGCACACGGAAGTCTCATCCTGGAATCTGCGCCGTCCGCGAAAGCCAGCTCTCCTCCCTGCCACCCGTCCTCCCATTGTATTGCCAATCCCTCCCGGCCCGGCTGCGTGTGGAAGCCACTGTTATGCCTTGCTCGCGCCGGCGCAAGGCTGATGGCCCATCGTGACGACTGCCTACACGACCTACCCGACCGCCGCTAATCGCCGCCCACCAATCCAAGTCCCAGACCCGTGCACAAGGCTGCAAAGACCCAGACTGCCGCGTAGGCGATTGCGCCAGTCGACTCGATGCCGGAAACGGTCATTGTGCATGCGAGATACGTGCTGACCCCCGTCACCAGCACAGCTGCCGCCGTTCGTCGGATCACCACTTTGGTCTTTGCCGTGTACCCCCAAAAGTTCCACCACACCGTCTGCTGCAGCGATGCCTTGACGGGATCGAACTGCTGGATCTTGTCGTCCTCCTTGGACTTGCCCGTCGTCGCAAACGGCGCAAAGATGAAGGTGCTGGCGGCCGCACCGAAGAGCGCCGTGACGGGAAGGACGGCGGCATACGTCGCCGTGTACGCGGGCTCGAGACTGGGCAGGCCCGAAAAGTAGACGACGAGAATGCGCGGCAGGAGGAAGCGGAGCGACAGGACAAGGACCACGGTGTAGATGCCCGTGGACAGCGCCGTCGTGTACAGCTGCAGAGGCAGGTCGATGAGCTCGCGGTTGGCAACCTTTGCGGAAGGCCTGTGGACGTCGGAGAGCGGGCGCAGGAGGTAGAACGGCACCGCGGCCGAGAAGACGTCGACGGCCAGTGCAGACAGTGCAGTGGCCGGGCTCAGTGAGTAGAAAGTGGTCAGGAGGTAGAGCTGAGGCGTTGTCAGCATTGCTTCTTCAAGGCTGCCTCTTTGCGCAGCCGCGAGGGCTCCTCACCGTCGGTCCATGAGACAAGAGGTCCATCATGGCAACATCCAGGCTGTCCAAGTTGCCAAACCACGCCAGCGCCAGCTCGACACTGAGTTGCAGGCCTGCGTCAGCTCCAATCTCCTCCCTCGCGAGGCCGTCGCAGAGTACTCACATTCTCCATCCCGCGAGCACGGCCACCCCCTCCCACGTGTCCTGGCTGCGCGTCACCGACGCCAGCTCGCCCTTGCTCAGCTCGCCGACGACGCTGTAGCCCAGGCTCGCCATCGCGAAGCTCATCGCCGCCGCGATCGGGAACTGCACTGCGGCAGGGAGCGCGCGGCGGCCGTGCGGCGACGGGCCAGCCGCGACCGCGTCCGCCACCTCGTCCAGCGCCGCGTGCGCCTTCGCAGCAACCGCCGCGTCAGACTTTGCGCTTCGCTTCGTCGCGGGCATCGTGGCTGCGTGCTGTTTACGGGTTGTTCGTCGCGCGGCGCTCCGATCGTGCTCGTTCTCGTCGTAGATGCGTCCCGACCGGGATGGTGCGTGTCCAAAGAGGGAACGATATTTGGATTGTCTGTGGTATTCGTTGCGACGACGAAGGATCTGCGCCTGACGTGTTTTGTGTGGGCGCAACCCGAGGGAGCTTAGGGAGCTCGCGGGGGGCGCAGAAGAGCTGGACGCCCATCAGTGGGGACAGGTGACGTCGGGTCGCTGGGGAAACCTACCCTTGCGCCCGCCCCGCTACAGACTTTGCGAAGCACGACTTTTCCTCCCACGTTTCTCCTTCCTAGTCCTGCCTGAGAATTCACAGAACCGCCATCGTTTTTCATCTCTTGCGAGGAATTTCTTCTCTCCTCATCGCCTATTGCTTCATGCTTTGTCTACGGTCCAGAACGTGAAGGGTCTTACGCTTGCCAGTAACGAACGCGCTCTGTGCCTCTCCCCATTTCGACGGCCATCATGTCACGTCCTCTTCAGCCCACAGCGGAGTGAGGTTTTGAACCAGAGCGCCCGCAGGGCCTTCTTGTACAAAGTTCGCTTCATTTGGTATTTGTTCGGGTGTGCACTCGACGCCTCTCCGAATCCTCACTTTAACCTCGTGGAGAAGCAATCACGTCCGCCAGGCATGGCCCAAAATGACCGTTGCAGGACGAGGCTCTCCACTCTTCGGTGCTGAAGATGGGCGGCGGAGCAGAACCACCTCATACAGATCGAGTATATCGTGATACACAAAGAAAAATCGCGCCGTCCTCCCAAGGGTTCCAGGTTATCCAATTATCCAACTCCACAGTCATGGCGCATCCAGACTCCCGGACACGCTCGTTGTTATGCTGTCATGGCAATCATTCCTCCATGCGGCCGAAGACGCCATCATCATCTTCGTCGCTTCGAGCGCGAGACTGCATGTCGAAGTCGTCATCGTCTCCGCTGTCCTCCATCTTCACATCGTCGCTATCCCGTCGCAGCTCGCCTCGAGTGAAGCTCTCCGGCTGGCGGCTGGGGAAGCTATTGATGAACCCCGCGCTCGTCAGTGACGTCGCCTGGTCAAGATACTGCGCCGGGACGGGCGGTACCGGTGGCGCATCCGCCGGGAGCGTCACGGTGCCATGAGAGCCATTGTTGCTCCCAAAGCTGCAGCTGAGGAGCTCCACGGCAGCGGCAAGGTCGCGATCCTCCTGGCCGGTCCTGTTGGCCCCCGAGGATGGCGGGCGCCGCTCATGGCTGGGCTGTCGGAAGTGACCGAGCCCAGGCCCGCTGGGGACACTCCCAGAGAGAAACGAGGGCTTGGACGAAGACTGATAGCTTCGGGAAAAACCATTACCGGCGCTGCGCAACGTGTCACGGTACGACGATCCGTTGAAGAGGAGCCCCTCGCTCATTGGTGGCGGGGTGGTATCGGCCGAGCTCTGACGCTCTCCTTGATCCGAATAGCCAGAGGCCGCGGGCGACGCAGAGTCCGGTTCGCTCGCAGAATCCTTGGTCGATTCGGGAGGCGTCATCGAGCTCTCTTTGCCGTTCATGGCAACCAGGACGGACGCAGCCTCGAGCAGCTGAACCTGCTGGTGCTTGGAGATGAGCAATTTCGAGGTGTAGGACCATTCGGGAGTATGCTCCCAACTGACAAACGCGTTAACAAGTCTAGTCCACATAGACCACTACACACGGCCCAGGCCATCGATTTCGGACATGTCTCTCGTCCGCGAGCAGGCACGCCACGGGTTGAGCCCGAGTCGGCGGGAGGGGTACTAACAGATGCTTGGTCAAGCAGCTGCTGTGCTTGTAGCCCTTGCCGCATTTCTCGCAACGAACCTCGACGCGGTTGCTCTTCTTGGCATCCTTGACGAGGGGCTGGCCGTCGCTGGCACGCCTGATGCGCGCTTTCTGGAACTTTTCGAGCTCCTCGTCCCCGGACCCTTCACTTACATCGTCCTCGATCGCGCTATCCTTGATGTCGGGGATGGTCTTGTGGTAGGGCAGGCTGCCCGGCGGAGAGGGGAGGCTGCCAACCCTGGCCTTGGACATGGTGTTGCGTCGTCCGGCGGAGGCAATCGGCATGGCCGCAGGCTGCTCGCCCTGCGCGACGGCGGCCGTGAGCGCGGAGATGTTGGGGCCCGAGTTGGTGACGGACTTGCGTCGGGTTACGCGGTGGTTGGCGTTGAGGGAGCCGGTGAGGAGGGAATGCGAGTTGGTTCGGGCGTGGGCTTGGCGGCCGGGCAGGCCGGAGGGAGAGGAGCTCGAGAGCGGCGGACGCTGGTGCGTCAATGGCCGTGAGGATTGCTGCATTTCCTGGAAGTGGGACGAAGAGTGATCAGCACAACTGGGCCTCGCGAGAGCGGGAACAAGCCAGCAAGGCGTCCCCAAGACGACAGGTCATCATACTTTTGAGGAGGCCATTGCCAACGACTTGGATTGCTCAGAGTGCGAGACGTCAGACGCCGGACCGTCGCGGGCTCGAGGATTGCGGCAGCAGCCTTCTCCTGTGCGTGAGGGTGCTCGAGATACACAGGCTTTGGGGACGATTGTGCGGTGGTTTGGGGTTGGGGGTTGGAGAGGAGCCAGGTTCCCGCGCGATTGCAGCGAGGACGAGAAATAATATTTTGGGACAGGCACAGGCGGACCACGGGCATGGGGCGTGTGTGTGAGGCATGGCGAGAGGGGGCGCGTGTAGCAGCTCCGTGTCCTGGTGTACTCGTACATATCCGGCCTACGTGAATCGACGGCGCCTCTAGTCTTGCGATTACCGGGACCAAAGGGAGGGCCACCAACGGCGAACGGGCACTCCTCAGTCCGTGGTGGACGCCAGCCGCTGGCGACGCCTGGGCGCAGCGAGGGGCGTCTCCTGTAAACACGGCATGCCTCCTGGCCGTCACGTCAGTTCTTCCAGCGGCTTCCAAGCGCTGGAGCCACTTGGGCCTCGCGCACGCTGGAGGTGGGGGGAGGGCGGGCGAACCATTGGCCAGCCGAGGCCGCCGGTTGATCATCAGGTCGACTCTGGAGAGGTGGATGGGTGGGCGGATGGATCCCATGCCCTTCGCTGAGCCTGTCGATGGTGAGAGCCAGAGGGAGGGTGGGCGTGTGGCGAGGAATGGGCGGCGAGCGTCGCGCTGGGGCTGAGCAACAAAGCAGGTACCAGCCGGAACGGAAGCACCAGGCTTGCACAGCAGGACGTGTTCTTTGGATGCTGCTGACGATGAACGCCTACGAGTAGGTGCCTCAGGTGGTCGACAAAGGGCAGGCAGACTGCACAACGGCCGAGTCCATCCGTCAGCAGCGGCGCAGGCGTTGGCAGGCGTCCATCCCAGCGCGGCGAGCCGGCGCCGTGAGTCACGACACGTGCGCCCCTGTTGCCCAGGCTCCCTGCACCGCAATCGGACGCTCAATCTGTCCGCATCAGAGCATCTTCGTCTCTCCCTCCAATTGCGCGCACAGCGGGCGTCGACGACTCCATCGTGACTAATAATCGCCACGCTCGAGCAACGGCCGTGTTCTGTAACACGCCTGAAGGTGAATAACAGGAAAAAAGTTTCGCCCGGCTGCCTCGCTCGTTACTCATCCATCCACTTTTGGCCCATTACGAGTCCACGGCTCACATGACGGGCGCCAAAGTCCCAAGTCGGCTTCTCGCACGGAGGGCCTGGGAAGCGTGACCAGTGGCAAGTCGCCGGGGCGAGGGGGGGCGTTGATGCATCAGAGACGTCCAGGCCGCCATGAATAATAAAAGTCCGGCGATGGCAAGAATGCAGAGCCGGCCAACACAAAAACGTGACTGTGTCTCTGGCTCGAGCCCCGTGCTTCTACGATTCTCCCCCTTGAATGCGGACGTACAGCCAAGTCGGCACAAAGGACTCAGCAATGAGTTGGTCGCAGGGACGGACTGTCGCGCGCCGCGTGCAGGTTCCTGGGCCCGGGAAGGGCGGTGCGCCATGCTGCGTATGCACGTAGACACACGTCGCCACGGAGGAGCGTTTCTGCGTAACTTCATATAGGACACGCGGAGGCCGCGATGATGGTGGTGCGGGAGGCGAAAGCAGCCAGCCCCAACCCTAATCGTGCAGGACATCACGACGAAGTCATCATTACGAGTACGTGGCGATAAGCCTGCGGTGCTGAAGAATTGGGAGACGGACCGTGAGCTCCGCCACCAGGAGGGGGGTGACCGTGGATTCTCCACTCGCCCCCGCGAGGTTGCTCTCACCGTGGTGGCTGGAGCCCGGATGTCCGGTAACTGAATATGTATTCACATTGCGGTGCGTATTTATGCAGTTGTGCGAGGCATCAAGTACTTGCGCAGTACGAGCTTTGTTGGGCGCTCGCAGCGCTGCTACGAAGTAGCTCCTGCGCGACGTCCACGGCTTGTCCGAATGCCGCAGCTGGATGAGGGGTTAGAGGCGGGGTAGTGTGAGGACTCGTACCAAAGTATCTCGGCGGGGATCCGCTGATATCGATCAATGGAGCAGGGGCTTTGCGGGATACGCTGTCCTGCTGTCTGCATCGGCACTATGGGGCGTTGCTTTGTTCCTGTCCTGATTACGGACTGCTCGCACAAAGCAGAAACCATGAAATTAATCGTTGGTGGTGTGCACTTGCCTTGATCTGCGCAGAGTTCAGCCGATGGCTCTGATGAGACACAACTCGTGTGAGGCGCGTGAGCCAATCTCCAAGCTGAGGCGCCCTGGAGCGTGGCTTGATAAGGGATGGACAGGAACCGAGCCCGCCAGCCAGCAGTGACTGCGCCGGCTCCAGCGCAGGTGCCTTGCGAAGTCGGAACTCGGAACTGGCCGAAGAGGCACGGATCTATATTTCTGCCATTAAACTTCACCGCAGCGTCGACCGTTGCGGCGACGTCCTAGCATTGTCCTCCGGCCGGACGGCGTGCGTTCGCAATGGCTCGCGACCTCCCCTCAGCACATCCAGCGTCGTTTCTGCCTCGAAATGCACACATCGGGGGCCACGCAAAGCACAGCAATGCCTCCCTGGCAGGCATTCGGTCAACCAGTGTCCCGGTGTGCGCCTAGCGATGGATGGGTGACGGGTCTGCAGGCCAGCCGCATCCGCTCACCCTGGGGGGCCGTGTGCTGACGCGGGACCGGCGTATGCATTTACTCAAATACAACCGAGTACGGAAGCACGCACCAGTCCTCCAAACGTTGCCGCAGCACGGACGGGGTCCAGCCAGCAAACTTCCCAATGCGTCGGGTGGCTTGCTTGCCTGAGTCTTCAAGTTCTGCCACTCGCATGCAACGCTCCTACGAGGGGATCAGTTCTGAGGCAGCCAATACCCCGCAAATACCAACGGCTCGTGGCAGGTGAGGGCTGCCGCGTCGAGCCAGCGCATCACGACCACGATGCGTCCAGGATCGTGCTCCCGGCGTCGCGTCAATCACGGCCGACGAGACAAACTTGGCCAGCTGTCCTGGCCTGACTGCCCTGATGGCCTGTTCCTGGCGGAGGCGAAAGGGACCAGACCTGGACTCAAGGGGCCGCCCAATAATGCCAGCTCGTCCAATAGCCCGTGGCTGTTCCCCTCGTCTTAATGCAACACCACGGTCCACCAGCATGGTCGTTGTTAGCCTGCCCTGAGACTCGTTCTTGTCATCCGAGTCCACCTGACGAACAATGCAGGCCGCTGGCTCGACGCCACCTCCCGTCTCCCTCCAGTTCCACCGCACTAGCCTCCAGGTCATGCGCTCGGCTTTTGTTCCCTGGAACTGCTCCAAGCGTGTGGACGTGAACCTCGTGCTGGGGATCGATCTACCTCCCGAGACGAGCAGCCTCTGCTGCCTAAAGAGGGATGCGTCCAGCCTGTTGTTTCCGACTATCAATACCGCCGGCCGTCGAGATAGTGGTGGCCCGGTCTGGAACGAATCCAAGTCGACTGGGGAGTCGAGTCTTGGCTGAGGCAGCGGTTGCCAATCGTCCGTGCTCATCGAAAGCTACTGGTCGCGAACGACAGCCACAGCCTGTTTCAGCAGCGTGCAGAAGATCGAGCCTTCGAATTAGGCGGTCTTCGTCGGCAGAGCAGATGTTTCTTAATTAATCGGCCGATGACCCGCATAAACCGCCTGTCAACGCCCGCCCAGGATTAACTGCGTCTGCTGATCCGCGCGGGTCCCAAATAGGGCAATGCCACGAAGTATTGTTCATGATTCTCGTCCGGACGTACCGACAATTGGACAGGCCGTGTCAGAGGAGAGGGCCACGCAGCGCGTTTCTGCGAGCTGCAACCTCATGCCATGGCTCAATTGCGACAAAGAAACTCAATTGCCTAACTCTATTCCAAATCCACCCCAGCGGGGACGCAACTGGGCATGAGCCGGCTAATTAGTCGTTTGCGATCTGACCCCTTGAGCTGCTGAAAATAGGCTTAAACCCCCAAGTGGGCTAGCTGGGGCGGCTCCATCTCAGATTCTCACGATGTGGTTGAACTACGTGCGTGGATACACTACCCTGCACTGTCTTCGTGGAGAAACCTAGATCTACAAAGAGGTGGGACATTTCTTTTCAGGAAACGTCGGAAAGGTGTATTATTGCTCAACGAGCAGCAGTACATGCTGTTTTCTCAGGCGCGTGGAAGAGGACGCTGTCATGACACGATACTTGGTTGTTGTGGCTGGTGAATACTCCGTAGGAGTCACTTAGACGTTTCGGCATCCGCTGAGTCTTTCCACCGACCAAGCAGAATATGGGCGGATTTGCCAGAGCAAAGACCAGGAACTTTTCTGTGCCTCCTATTCAGTCCTTTCCGATGACGATCGTGCCATGCTGGGCCATCAAGTGTAGGGCGTTTCCGAATACAGTAGTCGTTGTGTACACTCCCCTTTCGATGATCTCGGCCGATATTAGTATTTGACCCTGGCTTAATTTCAAACAAGGCCCGAATATCTGGGCCACGCTTTTCCGTCGAAAAAGATGGGAATTCAGTTGTCGTGAACCTGCATCCAGTACGACCCACACCGTCAGTGACGTCAGCGAGCCGTCTGCAAACGTCTTATCTCGCCCTGCTGAAGTCGGCGCGCGTCGTTTCCACGACGGGGGACGACCCAGCTTTGAGATTCAGCCCTTGCGAACCGCACCAGCGCCGCGTCTCCCAGCCCACTCTGCAGCCATGACACAGGATCAAGATGTCTTTCGCAAGGTCGGCCGCGGGGGAGCCGGCAACTACGTGCCCGCCTCCGCGCCGGCAGTCGACGACAGGGTACGCACCCACGGCGCGGCCTCTCCCCCGGCGCAGACGCATCTACTGACACGGCCTTCGCGCAGGACC
>JALHCA010000135.1:0-104271 GCA_024340505.1 Tolypocladium nubicola
GGTAGTGACTCTTCTTAGCTCTGCAAATGCCCCGACGCAAAGGCATTCGCAGGTTCCCAGCCAGCACCGCGTGGAGGTGAGAGTCGTCGCCGGCCAACTTGCTGGCTTCGAGCGCTGCAGGGAGCTAAAATTTCCCCTCTGCCTCGCCCGAGATTCTCAGCCTTGTCCACCTCGAAACCACAACCACACTCACCTCCAACGACCAACGAACGACACGACCCCAAACCGTGACACCTCCTCTGCAGGTGCCCGGCGCGACCCTCTACGAGACGACTTCGTTTCCCACGCCTACAGACGGCCGGCGACCGGCGACGCTGCGGCCACGAGGTAACGATCCGCCGCGATGAGGCTCACCGCGGAGCTCATCCAGGACTCCCTGTCCTATCTCAATCCGCTCAAGGAGCGTGAGCTTGATCTCCGAGGTGCGTTTGAAAAGAGCAGATACTACACGCGTTTGATCTTCCAAAAGAGCTAGAGTTGATGCAAATATTTCCGTCTTTCGCGCGAACAGGACAGAGAATCCCTGCCATTGAGAATCTCGGTGTCGCCGGCGTGAGTATCCTCCCTGCCCTCCTCCCCTGAATACGACTTGGTCGCTGACGCTTGGCTCCCTATGCCTCCAGCCTCACGATGCCATCGACTTCACCGACAATGACATTCAGGTGCTCGGCAACTTCCCGCTGTCGCCGCGCCTAAGAACCCTCCTGCTGGCGCGCAACCGCGTCGCGACCATCCAGCCAGGCTTGGCCAAATCGGTGCCGAACCTGAAGCACCTGGTGCTGGCGTCGAACAACCTGACGGAGCTGGCGGATCTGGACGTGCTGGGCGTGTTCCCGCACCTGACCCACCTAGTGCTCGCGGACAACCCCGTCACGAAGAAGAACGTGAGTGCTGTAGCCCCAAAGCAGCAGGCTGGATGAGTTTGTTGACGTTCTTCATACAGCATTACCGCCACTGGGTCCTCTGGCGATGTCCTGCGGTGCGGTTCCTCGACTACGAAAAGGTCAAGCAAGCCGAGAGAGAGCAGAGCCGAGAACTGTTTGGCACAGTCGAGGAGCCGACGGCGCTGGCTGAAAAGGCAAGCCATCCCAGTCGCTTTTGTCTTCAAGGAACGTGTGTGCTAATCTTCGAACAGATCATGGCCAAGAAGTCAACGACGCTCGAGACCTCGGTCAACGGCTCGGCGGCGCCGTCGAAGCTTTCGCGGATAAAGCTCACGGACGAGGAGAAGGAGCGGTTACAGGACAGGATCAAAAAGGCAACGAGCCTGCAGGAGATTTACGCGCTGGAGAAGGAGCTGAGCGAGGGACGAGTGCCGACCGGAGTCTAGGCCTTGAGGCCGGGAAGTGAATACAGGGCGGGGAGATTTCACGATGACCTTTCCCACATGGCGTGACTCGGTTTGTGTTTTATTCCAAAAGGCTTTTGGCCGGGGTTGGGGGGTTATAGCTTCCTTTGGTGTACCTGTCCCAGCTCCAGGCACCGCTGGGCGCGAAATACAAATGCAATGGTTGCCATACTCAACGTGATGATTCTTCCTTGCGCGTCCAATCCTCCCCGTGTCCTTACGATGGTCGGGGAGGGGAGTAATTCAGCAGCCCCCTCCCGGCGTGTCTGCATAATTCCGGTTCCTAGCCCGACATTTGCACGTCGCCGTCGTTGGATGACCCTTCCGCGGCCGCCTGCCTCATCTCGAGCGCGAGCTGCGAGCTCGGGTCGTCGTCCCTCTCGTCGTCCCTCTCGTCGGCCCTCTCGTCGGCCCGCAGCGGCACGCTGAACGCGGGGCCCTCGCCGTTGACGATGCGGGCTTGGCCGCCGGTGCCGTTGGCAACGGGAGACACTGCGTGCGAGGCGGCCTGCCGGTCCTCGGCCGACTTGTCGCCGCGGAGGCGGGCCTGCGTTGCCGTGGCCGAGGCCTTGACCTTCTTTAGCGGCACGGTCCTGGGGACGACGTCTTCCAGGAACTCGAGGCTGTCTTGGTGGGAGACGGCGCTGGCTGGTGGGAGGTGTCAGGAGGCACATCGTTTCCGGGGGGAGAGCGCTGCTTACCGACGTCCTTGTACTGGATGTTGCGCCGAGGCTTCCGCTCCGTCCTCGCCTGCGTATGGGCCGCGTCCGCAAGGTGCTGGATGAACATCTCCTGCGCCGGATTAGAAGGGGGGGCTCGGGACAGGCACGGCCGGGGAATGGACGTACGGCGGCGCATGTGATGATGAAGGCGGCGTTGTTGGAGCACTTGGCGATTTCAGAGTCTTGGTCGATGATCTTCGTGACCCTTGTCACTGAGGCAGTAGAGGGTCAGAGAAGCGGACGCGGACGGGAGAGGGGCCGGGACTCACAAGGGAGTTGGTTATGGCCTGTGGCCTCCTTCCGGGGCGGGATGGCGGTGGTGTTGTAAGGCATGGTGAGCGGTTGGCGAGACGGGTTGGATGCGCGGCAGACGGAGAACCTGGGCGTAGTCTTGGTGGTTGCTACCGGGAAGTTGGCGTCGGCGCGTGGGCCGTGGTCGGGCTGGGATCAAAGTTGCGTCTAGGGATGCGACGAAACCAGGGCGCGAATGTCACCGAACAAAGACGTCGAAAAGGGGGGGCAGCGGGCTCATACAGAGGAACCCCCTTTCTGCCGCGGCTTTTTGGGTAGGTGGACACGGTCGTATCGAGCTGTAGAGGTGCTGACGTCTTGCGTTTCTGAGAAACGAGGTCAGCGCGGTTGAGCATCAGAGCCGGGTGGTGAGGGATGCTACCGTGAGTTCCTCGGTCTCTGCCGACTAAGCCCTCATCGGCAGGCCACGCGAATGAAGAGCCCGAGTAAGTGGTTGAAGCAACGGGTGCAAAGCTGATGCCGCTTGTGACAATGTTGCAGCCGCAGATGCGATGCTGATACAGGCATAAAGATTTGTTGAACTGGGCGTGGCGCCGAGGTGGACGTGAGTGAGTGTTGTAGGCATTACTTGTAGGCTGTACCCTGTACGGGTAACCCTGCAACCACTAAACGCGGTCCCTCTGGGCGCCGTGGCTTGGACTGTGGCACCCGGTGCAGTAGTTGGAACGAGGTAAAATTATTTACTACTAACGGCGCCTTGAGCGCTCAATCTCATGCGCGGAGGCCCGGCGCGAGCCCTCCCAACAGCTGCAGCGGCGCCTATTTCCATGGGCACCTGAAGGACGAGCCTGTGTAGATTTGACTCTCTCGCCCGCAGAGAACGAAGGCAAACGGCGCAGAGCTTCCCCCCTCGCGAGCCAGGAGAATGCAGCCCGACCAGGCGCCAACATGACAGGGTCCGACAGTTGTCTGGTTGCGTAGTCTTGTTCAGCCTGGAGAACACGACTCGATCCGTTGCAACCACCGACAGTCTTGCGTCTTGACAATGTGTTGGTCGATGTACTGTCCACCCGATTCCTCGAGATGCAAGGTCGGGAAGTGCGGTACTCTACACACCACCTGTGGCCACTGTCAGGAGAGGACCCTGCAAGGCCGTGGTTTGTCTCGATGGCGCATCGCTCATGCTCGTCTCAGCATGCACCCACCGTCACTCGGATCAGTCCTATGGAGCATCTTTTGGCAGCCAGACGTCGAATGCAACCTCATGAGCCTATTTTGACTCGGTGCTTGATACGCTAGAGTCGGCCGTCGACGAGAGACAGCACTGGATGCAGATACTGCCGAGAAACCTGTCATGGTTCCTGGACGAGTGGATGGAACACACGGAGGCGCGTAGACTGTGCGGCTTTGGTTTGGATGACATCCATACATCACCATTGGCCGTAAAATGCTGGGCTGGCCATGGGACAGCGAGCACTCGCAACCGAAGCAGCTCCGTAAGGGCTCAAGCACCTCAGCTGCAGCTCAGGCTTGCATTGTGCAGGTACTTTACAGCAAACTCCAAAATCCGAGACGGTGGTTCGGCGCAGTATACGAAGTACTCGTAGTCCGTATTGCGCAGCTGCTTACATACCCACCCCACGAATTACTAGGGGTTGGTGACAACACAGCCTACGACCTCACCATCGACGTCGCTGCAGCCCCGTGCCTATCGAGTCGCAAACGCCTGCGTCATCCAGCGCGTATCGCGGCAGCTAGGACAGAGCGACCCGGTCCGTCACAATGGGCTGCCGGCCAGAACCATGAACCCACGATCCACGTCATTCAGCCGGGGCCCGCACCGGGTCCGCCAGCCGTCCATCACCTCGCGCCTGTCCTTTGCCGTGTCCAGCGTCGAGCAGGGCGAGGCCAGCGTCGAGCCTCCGCCCGGGGAGGTCCAGATCGAAGAGGAGATAGCCGAGATCAAACGATACGAGGTAACGCGCCCGCGATCCGGCTGCCGCGCGGGATCGAGCGCTGACGTTTGACGTAGGACTTCACGACGATAGGTGCGGTCGACCGCCCCAGCGACCCCGCGAGCGACCCCGCGCGTGCTGACCTCGATCGATAGACTGGGTGCAGGATGCTGCGCGAGAGCAGGTGAGGCGCAACTCGAGGAGGAAGCGAGCGGCGGGGCTGTACGAGCGCGGCCAGCCGGGCTGGAGATACCGGCTATGGGCGTCCTACGACGCGGCGCAGGGGTGGATCGTCGTCACCATCATCGGCGCGGCCATCGGGCTGAACGCGGCCTTCCTGAACATTGCGACGGAGTGGCTGTCTGACATCAAGCTGGGATACTGCACGACGGCCTTCTACCTGAACGAGAACTTCTGCTGCTGGGGGGAAGACAACGGTGAGGCTTCTCCGGGGGCCGCAAAGGCACCGCGCTGACGATTGCAAGGCTGCTCGCACTGGCATCGCTGGACGGGTTTCGGGCCCCTCAACTACCTCATATACATCGTCTTTGCGGTAAGTCGCCGCCTCGCCCGCTGGGGACGTCTGGATCTGACCGCCGCAGACCGTCTTCGCCTTTGTATCCGCCACGCTCGTCAGGTCCTTTGCGCCGTATGCGGCGGGCTCGGGCATATCCGAGATCAAGTGCATCATTGCGGGCTTCGTCATGAAGGGCTTCCTCGGGTTCTGGACCCTCGTCATCAAGTCCGTCTGTCTTCCGCTGGCCATCGCCTCCGGCCTGTCCGTCGGAAAGGAAGGGCCCAGCGTGCACTACGCCGTCTGCACAGGCAACGTCATATCCCGGCTGTTTGCCAAGTACCGCAGCAATGCGTCCAAGACCCGGGAGATCCTGAGCGCCTGCGCCGCCGCCGGTGTCGCCGTCGCGTTTGGCAGTCCCATCGGCGGCGTGCTCTTCTCGCTCGAGGAGATGTCCAACCACTTCCCGCTCAAGACCATGTGGCGGAGCTACTTTTGCGCCCTTGTCGCCACGGCAGTCCTGGCCGCTATGAACCCCTTCAGGACCGGACAGCTGGTCATGTTTCAGGTCAAGTACGACCGGGACTGGCACTTTTTCGAGATATTCTTCTACATCATCATCGGGATATTCGGCGGTCTCTACGGCGCCTTCGTCATCAAGTGGAATCTGCGCGCGCAGGCCTTCCGGAAGAAGTACCTCACCAAGTACGCCGTGCTGGAAGCCACGTTGCTGGCGGCTGGGACAGCCATCATCGCCTACCCGAACGTCTTCCTGAGAATCGACATGACGGAGAGCATGGAGATTCTCTTCCTCGAATGCGAGGGAGCGGAAGACTACCAGGGGCTCTGTGAGCCCGACAAGCGCTTCTGGAACGTCGTGTCGCTGATCCTCGCGACGGTGCTGAGGGTGCTGCTGGTCATCATTTCCTATGGCTGCAAGGTCCCGGCCGGCATTTTCGTCCCGTCCATGGCCATTGGCGCTTCGTTTGGGCGGACGGTCGGCATCATCGTCCAGGCCATCTACGAGGCCCACCCCGGCAGCGTCTTCTTCGCGGCATGCAAGCCGGATGAGCCCTGCATCACGCCGGGGACGTACGCCTTCCTGGGCGCGGCGGCGGCGCTGAGTGGCATCATGCACATCACGGTGTCGGTGGTTGTCATCATGTTTGAGATCACCGGCGCGCTGACGTACATCTTGCCCACCATGATCGTTGTCGGCGTTACGAAGGCCGTCAGCGGCCTGTTCGGCAAGGGAGGCATCGCGGACCGGATGATCTGGTTCAACGGCTTCCCCTTCCTGGACAACAAGGAAGACCACAACTTTGGCGTTCCCGTCTCTCAAGTGATGAGGACTTCGGTGTTGTCCCTCCCCGTCAACGGGACGACGCTGGAGGAAATCGAGCTGCTGCTGTCCGACGACAAGTACCAGGGATTCCCCATCGTGGAGAACGGCAACTCGAGGACTCTTGTGGGATACATCGGCCGAACCGAGTTGCGGTACGCCATCGACCGCGTTCGTCGAGAGCGACCGATCAACGCGAGCGCAAAGTGTCTTTTCGCTCCTCCCACGCTGAACCGGGCCACGCCCATGGCGCCAACAGTCGCCGCCCACGCGGACTCCATGGCATCGACCTCGCTCGACTTTAGCCGCTACGTCGATGCCACGCCCGTGACGGCACACCCACGGCTGCCTCTGGAGACGGTCATGGAGCTGTTCCGCAAGATCGGGCCGCGGGTCATTCTCATCGAGTACCACGGCAAGCTCACGGGGCTGGTGACGGTCAAGGACTGCCTGAGGTACCAGTTCAAGGTCGAGGCGGCGGAGAGCCCCAAGGACGACCACCACATCTTCGAGGGACAGGAACAGCAGCTGTGGAGCATCCTCCGCAGAGCCGGCAACTGGGTGTCGGACAAGGTCTCGAGCGTGTCGGGAGGCAGGATCCGGCTCAGCGGCCAGTTCGACGAGGACAGGAACCGGAGCAGGGGCGGGGCCATTCTGGACGGCGACGAGGACGTCGGCGACGAAGGCGTCGAGTTGGAAAGCAGGCGCTAGATCTTGGGATGCATTCAAGGCGCTGGCGGTTTGAGACGTGCCACTACGGTATAAGGTAGTATGATGAACAGACATGCTTTACACTCCATATTCAGTAGCAGCTGTTTCGACATTGAAGTGAAGCTATCCCGTCATCTGCTTGCCTCACCTGGCAGGTCCCCCAAGTCAACTACATCTTCGTCCACGTCATCCTTGTACCCGCCCTCGTCCTGGTCGGGGTCCCCGATCAGCGGCTCGGCGCCGGCGCCCTCGGCAGCGTCAGACGCGTCCTTGGCCTCGTCCTTCCTGCCGACGATGACGTTGCCGGCGACGAGCAGCGCGGCGCCGGCCCACCACAGCGGCGGCAGCGCCTCGGAGAAGATGAGCAGGCCGAGCAGCGCGGTGAGGACGAAGTTGGTGGACGTGTTCATGATGGAGACCTGCGTCGTGGACGTGCCCTTGGCGAGCGCGGCGGTGAAGAGCGTCCACATCTGGGGGGGCTGTCAGCGCGTGGTTCGGGCGAGCGCGCAGACGTGGCGGGACTCACGATGCCGTTGAACGCGAGGTTCAGCGCGAAGAAGACCTGGCGGCTACGCGTGAGTCAATCGAACGGGGACGGCGCCCTGGGGTCGGGAGGGGAGGCTCACCCCCCGGACTGCGAGCTCGACGGCGCCCTCCGCGGCGGACAGGCCGAGCAGAGCGGCGAGGCTGTGGGAGAGGCTGGACGTGAGGTTCGTCGTGGTCCTGGACCGCCATCAGCAGCGCATCCGCGCGCGCACGCCGGCTGCAACCGCGAGCCAGCACACGCAAAACTCACAGCTTCGCAAACACGCCGTTGAACGCCGCGCAGGCGCCGCTCGCGACGGCGAGGAGGATCCACGTCGTCCGGGAGCTCCAGGAGCCGCGAGGGCCGAAGCCGCGGCGCGGCTCTTCGCGGGCGTCCGCGTCGGCCATGGCTGTCGTCGTCTCTGGTGGTGCTGGTCGTCGATCGGGCTTCCGCGCTGCTGCTGGTTCTGCGGTATCGCCGGTGCGTCGCTGTCGGAGCATGGTTCGGCGGCGAGGTCCTCGGTGCGCACGGGGGTTAATGCTGCGAGACGCTGCGGCGGAACGGCGGAAGGCCCCTGGAGGTGGAGAGCGGAGCGGGTTGAGGTGTGGCGCCACGGAGTTTACTGGATCCCTGTGACGCAGTGGTGACCTGGGTTTGCTTTGTACGTATGCGATCGCTTGAAGCACGGTTGGCACAGCATGTACGGAGAATGCGAGTTGTAGAACTCGCTTGATCAAATTAATGACCGCTCTCACGGGGTTGATCGCCAGGGTTCTATAAAGCCCGTTGGCCCTGCCAGGCTGAACCACGGGTTGTCGTCACCGCGAGGCTGGGACGTTGCGTAGCTCCAGCAAGCCTCGCAGAGGCCGCTCAAATTACCCCAGCTGCCATCAGCGCCCGGCGAGCATGTGCACCCGTAAAGGAATCATCCGTGTTTACCCCCAACGCCGTCCAAATGCAATGCACCAAGCCTCTCGTGCGGCTCAGAGTCCAGGTATCGTTTCGCAGCCGCGGCCAAGCGTTGGCCGGCGCCTCCGGCCGCTCCAGCCGCTGCCACTGCCGCTGCCGCTGCCGCTGCACCTCGCATCTCCATGAACACCTGTACCGTCAATTACGCTTCGCCAGGCTTCTTGGCGTTGCAGCTGACTATCTTCACCTTGTCCGCTTGGACCGACTGGCTGCCGTTGTCCATCTTGAACGTCACGTTCTTGATGAGGAATGTCCACACCTCGTCGCAGAATCGGTACGTGTCGAGGCTCCCCTGTGTTTGGACCGCCACTCGTCAGCATCTTCGTTCCCTCCGCGGCATCCTGGGCTGCCGGAGCACGAACCTTGAACTGCAGCCGGCTCTTGACGTTCTTCTGCAGTGTCTCCGTGATTGCCTGGTCAAAGTTGCCGAGGATCTTCATCGCCAGCTGCGGGTTGATGCGCTCATCGCTGATGAGGTCGTCGAGCGTGTCCGTCAGAGCAAGGCCGATGCTAGGACACCGACGTCAGTTAGCCAGTCCGCCTCAGCGACGCCCCCGCCCGCGACTAGATCGTACCTGCTACGACGGTAGAGCTCGTAGAAAGACTGCGCACCGGACGCCATGTTTGCGACAGCTGGCCGAGGGAGGGTGTAGCTCAGCGTTTGGAGAGCCGAGCGACGCTTTGTTGGTAGGAGAGAGGCTGCGATGACTGCCGCCACCTGCGGTGGGAACAGTGATGTTCTGCGCTGACTAAGTACCTCTGGCGCTGCATCATGTGACGTCGCTGGTACCTGCAACATCGCTGGAGCTTCTAGACAAGCTTCGGCCTCGTCGACTTCGCATCCAGCGCCCGACGTTCTCCGCCACGCCGTCGTCGAAGCAGCAGCAGACAGCCGTCACCATGAGCCTCACCTATGGACTGGGCGGCGTTGGGTCTTTTTTGATCGCCGTGGGATTGTGTATGCAACGCCTCGAGGGGACCTGGGGACCGCGCATGTTGGCTGACGACGACTCGCAGACATGCTCTTTACTGGCAACGGCGAGTCCTTCAATGTCGGCGCCTTTCTCGAGGCAGTTTCCCCCTATGCCTGGGCGGACTTGGGCATCGCGCTGTGCATCGGCCTGTCCGTCGTCGGCGCGGCATGGTGAGCATTCGGACCCCCCTCCCCCCCCTCGCGAGGACATCGCGCATGCTGACGCCGTCGCAGGGGCATCTTCATCACCGGATCGACCATTCTCGGCGCAGGCGTCAAGGCCCCGCGGATTCGAACCAAGAACCTCATCTCCATCATCTTCTGCGAGGTCGTCGCCATCTACGGCGTCATCATGTCCATTGTCTTCTCGTCCAAGGTCGAGCTCGTGCAGGGCCCCGAGGCCTTCTCCGCGAACGCATACTACACCGGCTACGCCCTGTTCTGGTCCGGATTGACCGTGGGCATGTGCAACCTCGTGTGCGGCGTGGCCGTCGGCATCAACGGCAGTGGTGCTGCGCTCGCCGACGCGGCCGACCCGTCACTGTGCGTCGCCCGTTTCCTACCCATGCAAGCATCCCGACCCGTGTGCTAACGCCGGACGCAGCTTCGTCAAGATCCTGGTCATTGAGATTTTCAGCTCCGTATTGGGCCTCTTCGGCCTCATCATCGGCCTGCTAGTCTCGGGCAAGGCCAACCCCTTCGGCGACAGCCAGTAGACGAATCGACGGTCGGCTCCGTCTCATAGTGGTGGAGCGGTCGCTCGCTGCCCGGGAAGCGAAGAAGTATATGCATGCGCCAATGATATTTGGTCTGGCGTTCGGAAGATTGGCTGGAGAGGATATGTTTATCATTGTACCACTAGCCAGCCCCTGGAAACTCGACGTGTACATCAGCCGGAAGATGAAGTAAGATTAGATACATTCAGCTCGAAATTTGGCTGCTTCCCTGCCGTTTCCACCGCCGTGAGTTTGTGGAACTCACCGGCTTCCCTACTGCAGCCATACAACACCAGCACTGGGCAACGTCAGAAACGTCGCCCCTGACATCGCACATACACGTCAAACAGGCGTCGCTTCATACGAGACCCTGGGCTCCATGGATCGTGTTCATCAACAGAGTCTCGACCTTGGAGCCCCTCTCCAGCTTTCCCTTGCCACTCGGCATGCACACCAGGGCGTTTGCCGCGCGGAGACTCCCAACCCTTGAGCTGCGCTGGCCGCCCGTGCTGCTTGCCGTCAACAGACCGTTCTTGCCCACCGCCACGACCGCGCGGTGGTACTCGGGCCGCGGGTCCAGGGGGAACTCGTGGGCCAGGATGACGGGTACCTTGGGCAGTCCGACGGGCGAGATGCCGGATCGCTTGTGCAGGGAGGGGAGGACGAAGAGGTGGAACGTCACCAGCGCGGACGCAGGGTTGCCGGGCAGGGAGAAGACGACCTTGGAGACGCGCCGCCCGGCGTTGTCATTGACGGGGACGGTGGCAAACGTCGTCGGCTTGCCGGGCTTCATGGCGACGCGGCCGAAGTGGATGGTGCCGCCCAGGCATCGCTCGATGGTGGGCTTCAGCAGGTCCAGCTCGCCCATGGAAACGCCGCCAGTCGTGATGAGCACGTCCGCCTGCCTGAGGCCGTTGCGCAGCGTCTCCTCCAGCGAGCCGGGGCTGTCTTTGGCGATGCCCAGGTCGATGACCTCGAAACCGCATTCCTTGGCCGCCGAGATGAGGGTGATGCGGTTCGTGTCGCGGACTTCACCCAGTCGAAGCGGTCCGGCTCGGCCGTACTCGATGATCTCGTCTCCGGTGGACAGGATGCCGATGACTGGTCGCCGGTATACCTTTGCTTCCGCCACGCCGACGGCGGCCAGGAGGCCAATCTCGCCGCCAACGCCGGATATCTGCTCGCCCTTTTCAAGAATGACTGATCCTTCCTTGATATCGCTGCCGACTTCCCGCACGTTCTCGTCTTCCTTGACGCCTTCGGCCTGAATCTCCACCTCCTTCTCCTCCTTGCCGTCGTCGGTCATGGTCTTGAGGATCGTGTCCTCCACCATTATGACCGACGTAGCTCCAGGAGGCAACGGCGCACCGGTCGTGATTCTGGCAATCTCGCCTTCCCTGAGGGGCTTCACCCCGCCAGGAGTGGCATGTGAGATTGCAGTGACGGGGAAGACGCCCTTGACGTTGCCGTCTTTCGGGGCGGCGACAGCGTAGCCATCGACGATGCTAGCTCTGAAGGCTGGGACACTCTCCCGTGCCTTGACGGATTCGGCCAGAACCGAGCCGATGATTCCCTCGTCCACCTTGAGAGTGACGGCTTCGGGGTCAGGTGTATGCTCGTCAATCAGGGAGAGGGCATCGTCAACCGATAGCATTGGAAATGGCGATTCACGGTGCCTGCGGGTGGGACCCAGCTGAGGATCGTTGGAGAGCGCCTTCGCGTCCGGATATGTGTGTCTGACAAGCTTCCCGTGGGTGTGTCCGTGGGCGTGATGGTGGTGGTGGCCGTGGTCGTGTGAATGCTGATGAGGCTGAGACGCTCCGATTCCGGCATCAGCCTCGAGCTTCTTGACGCCTCCAGCGTGCAAGTCCCGCGAGTTGCCGCCGGATGCTTGGAGACAGGCGTGCGGCAGTGTCTTGATAATGGCTTGCAGGTTCTCCTTGGCACCTTTGGGCGAACCGGGTAGGGTGACGATTACAGACGTGTTTCTCACACCAGCGGCGGGTCGAGACATCATGGCAACTATCCACTCACGTCAGCATATGGAATGAAGGGTCTTTTGAACGATCAGACCTACATGGCGTAACCGATAATGAGGCTGCCAACATGGCGTGTACGAGGCCAGGCGCCTGTTTATGAAGCAGTGGGGAGATTGCCTGGTTCAATTCGTCAGTACTATGCCACCAAGACATAGTCAGGGATACAGGGTATTTACCTCTGGAGTCCCATCCGCCACTGCAAACCCAGTGCCCCCTGTCGTGATGATGAGGTTGGGTGGGTTCGGCCCATCGGCCCAGAGGGTGATCTGCTTCTGTATTTGCAGGACATCGTCGGTGACTATGGTCTCGCCGATGACTCTCCACCTGCCGCCGCCGTCTTCTCTCAACACATTGTGGAGGATTTCAGCTGAGGCATCCGTGGAGGGATCCTGGGCGGCGGTGGTAGACACGATGAGTATGGCTGCCGTCAGAGAGCCGTCCATGGTGGTGGTCTCGCGGATGAGATATGCTTGTGAAAGCCGGCAATGAGCATTCAATTCCGAGGCCGTATATGTTCATGAGTAGATGAAAATAGCCAAGCGGTCAAAGATGAGCCGCACTATTCCAATGCGGAGAAGCGATGAGGTGCATGTCGTTGAAGTTGCCTCAGTGGCGTCGGGAGCCTGGGATGGCTGCCCCGCTGGCGTGCCGTTTAGTGGTTGGTCGGATCGCGGCGAACCACGCCTCCCAAACTTCGCTCCCAAACCTCACCTGAGCTGAGCCTTCACTCCTCGCCTGGCCGCCCTGTAGCCGGACATATCCAGAGCATCGACGCGCCGCAACGCCGTCGAAACCAGCAGGATGGTCCGCATCAAGGAGAGATACCTGCTTGTCAACATCGTCTACCCCCCGGACCCTGCGAAAGGCGCGCCAGACTTGCTGGTCGGGAACCAGCCGACCATTGAGAAACTGACGCCGCCGGCGCTTCTCAAGGCCATCAGGGCCGAGGTTGCGCAGTTGTTCGGAGACTATGGATCGGGGGCACTCGAGGGCCATCTCTCAGGTTCGTTGCCCCGTGCCATCTTCCCTCGAGCTGCATGCCAACTGTCCTCTCACCCGCAGTCAAATATTTATCCTTGGCCACGTCTACGTTGATTCTCAGATGCTCTCGATCACACTACCAGATGCTGTGGGCAGCCCTGACCTTCATGGACCATGTGCCTGTCAAGGACGGGCGGCCGTGCATCTTTCGCGTCGTTCGCGTGAGCGGCACCATGCGCAAGGCCTCTGAGGAGGCTATCCGCCAGTCCAGGAGAAGAATCCTCGCGGCCAAGGGAGAGATGCCGTCGATGCTGTTTCAGACGGATGCTCCCCAACAAGACTTACGAGATCAACACATGCTGGATGTCACCGGCAGCGATTCTAGCGACGATGCCATGGGCGACGACGATGGCTGAAATAGGGTATCAATTATTTCCTCCTCACCTTGACTCCGCTGTCGGCCGGTATCGACATATCTCCAAAGTCTGGATCCGTATCCATGTTCGCGGAAGCAGGCGGGGCAGGTTGCGACGGCTCGAGCTCCATGGCTTGCTCCTCCGCTAGCCTGGCCCGCTCCTCCTCGGCTTCTTCCTCGAGGCGATCATGTTCTTCTTTCTGGTCGATCCAGCGCTCCTGGATGTCTTGGACATCTAGCATGGACGACTCGTTCCGCATCGCGACGGCCCAAATGGTATCATTGGCACCTTCGGCACCTCCGAAGACATAGCCACCGGCACGGTCGATGACGCGCAGCAGGTGCATCATGCTCTTCTTGTTCTCGACGGCTAGGACCTCGTATCGCACGAGGCCATAGCTTTCAATCATCTTGGCCACGGCTTCGTTGAGCCTGCCGAATTTTTCGCTGCGGAGGGCTGGCGACTCTGCATCGAGGTACGGCGTCATATACGTCAGGTCGTCAACGTCTGTATAGTACTCGAGGTTAAAGGGCAGCTCGTCGTACGCCGAAACCTTGTCGATCTTGGACAGGACATTTACGTGCGGCATGTCCATCTGGATCATGGCTCGGAGGGACAGGAGGACGTTGGAGACGTAAAGGGAAGGCTGCGTGACGCAGATGGAGTCGGAGAGGTGGACACAGACAAACTGCAGCATGGTCAGCGAGCGCAGCCCCTCGTGTACCTATCGGGACGGATGCATACCCTGAAGTCAAGTTTTTGGAGCTTGTAGAATATGTTCCTCAGCGAGTTGTGGTGAGTATAGAGCTCCACCTGGCCCGGGCAGTCGAAGAGGACGTAGTCGTCCGCAAACTCTTTCAGGCCCTCCTCGAGCCACTCGAAGTTGTGCTCCAGCTCTTCTAGGGCGTACAACACAGCGCCATTCGGCCCGAGCTTGTCGTCTCGCATGATGTCTTCCAGCTTGATCAGGTTTCGGATGTCGAGCGCGACCGGGTAGTTAGTATGGTCATTGGCGGGATCGAGGTTCACGACGGAGCAGGCACGCCCGATGGCGCCCATGAACTGGTGCACTGCAGGTGCCTCGGCGTCAGCAGCGGTGATCTGTATGCGCGCAGAGCCGGTTTGCGCTCGGGGGACTCACTGCCATCGCAGTACGTGCTCTTGCCGGAGCCGGGGCTGCCGACAACCAGCTGGGCGAAGGGCATCTGGACGGTGGAAGAGGAGGGTCTCTTCAAGGTCCCATGATCTGCGCGGCGGCAGCAGGTTCTCGCCTGTTCAGCGAAGAAACGTCGGCTTTTTCAGGCGCGCTCTGGTCGTGCCGCTGCTGATGCTGGCTTTCAAATCGCCAAAAAGAAGCCCCTCCAAACTGCACGTAGCTGCAATGACGTGGTGGGGGTCGCCGGCCAAATCTCGGGCAAAGTGGAGAGCTCACAAGCTCCGAACCACGACCCATGACCACCAGCCTCTGTATTTATTCTCCGCCGGCAGCCAAATCCTGCCTGCAGTCTCTTCACCCTCCCGTGTCTCCTCGTGACTCTGCACAACGGCTCGCTCGCACGCGCCGCCACACATGATGCTGGCCTCTTGCGCGCTGCAGCATTCGCACCCATGGCATCGGACATGTCAAACGCCGCGCGAGTGGCCGACGGCGTCTCCAGGAGCCTCGCCCGCGCCCTGGAGTCGCCAACCGGGTCGCTCGCCGCTGCCATGAGCACGCCCACGCCCGTGGCAGTGGCCCAAAATGCGACCGGCTGGTTCGGCTTCATTGGTTGGCTGCTGCTGGCCACCATCAACCTCGTCTCGAGGATCCTGTACTGGGTCATTCGCATCGCGACCATCAACGTGCCGCTCATCCTCTACACGCTGTTCTCCACCAGCTGGACGGTGACTATGAACGCCACCACGCTGTACGCTGAGCGTCCCTGCAACGTTTGGCGGCCCGGGCTTACAGTTTGCTTAGCATGTTCATCATGGCGGGCATCGTGTCGGCGGTGAGCTGGGTCGTGAGGTACCGCATCCTCAACATGTACTCGAGGCTGCCGCCCGAGCCTCAGCGCAAGGAGCCTGAGATCGATCTCTTCCCGGACACGCATGAGGAGGGCGCAAAGTCGGGCCTTTCCAGTTATCTGGACGAGTTCCTGAGTGCCATCAAGATATTCGGTTACCTTGAGCGCCCAGTCTTCCATGAGCTCACGCGGAGCATGCAGACCAGAAAGCTGATTGCGGGAGAAACAATCAACCTGGAGGAAGAGAAAGGCTTTTGCATCGTGGTGGACGGCTTGGTTGAAATCTTCGTCAAGTCCGGCCGCGATCCCCGTGCACCCGCGCGATCTCGGCACCACGGCATGGACTCATCTGAGGAGGAGGACGTTGCCCCTGGCCAGCAGAGGTATCAGCTCTTGACTGAAGTACGGAATGGCGCGCCCATGTCGTCTTTGTTCTCAATCATGTCTCTGTTCACCGAGGACGTGAAGCTGCGACACAACGATGAGTCGCCGCCGCACGTGTCATCCCGGGGCAACCATGGCTATCAAGGGCACGACTCTTTCGAGCATAGTGTGCGAAGATCAACTCAAGTCCCAATCTCCATGCCGAACACGCCTCATCTTGACGGAGCCTCGGGCCATCCCGGCATCAGGCCAGAGGATGCTGCGCACTTACAGGCCGGTCTCAATGGAGCGACATCCAGGATCCCTCCAATGTCTCTCGATGCATCTGGTATATCGGCGCATCCGCCACAGCGGCCAGGTATGCCACACAGGATGACCTCGAACTCCGCACATCCTGAGATCCTCGCCCGTGCCACCGTCGATACGACGATTGCAATCATACCGGCGAGTGCGTTTCGCCGCCTCATCAGGGTCTACCCCAAAGCCACGGCGCACATTGTGCACGTCATTCTTTCCCGGTTTCAGAGGGTGACCCTGTCGCACGCGTTCAACTACCTCGGCCTGACCAATGAGGTTCTGCAAACCGAAAAGAGCATGATCAAGTACACCGTGTGCCAGCTCCCAAACATGTTGCGCGGGGACGCGTTGACGCGGTTGAAAGAAAAGTTCAATAGGGAGCGCGAGAAGATCGGGGAAGATCAGGAAACCAAGGGAATCGCCTTGCACAACGCGGCTGCTACTCGTCGGCGTCGATCTAGTAGCACTACTCTGCGCAAGGAAGCTGCACTCATGGCCATGGCAAAGCAACGACCGACTTCACTGGCCGCCAGCCCAGTTTTTCCGCCGCGAGAGCGCGCGACGCCGCATCAGTCCCACCCTGGCGATCTGCTGGCTCACACCCACATGAGTCGCACCCTCGGCCGTGTGGCTACGGCTGGGGCAATGCTGGATTCGTCATTGGATCCGTCGAGAAGAGATGTGTCGAGTCCCTTGGAAAAGAGGTCGTTCAATCCTTTCGACTCCCAGAGGCACGCGCGAATTTCCATGGACCCGCGAGAGTCGGTCGACGAAGACAATCTCTTCAGGGCCTCGATCCTGGAGTGCATGTTCAAGTCTCTCGGGCTGGACGGTGGCGGAACTGCTTCGAGGGAGCCAGAGTCTACTGAAGGGTCGCCTAGACTTGTTTCGATGGACCAAAGACGCTCCAGAGCCTTTTATGCAAACAATGCTTTTGGATTCATGGCTCCTTTCGACAGCTCCGCTGATGGAGACACCGAGTCGATGACGTCGGGCGGAATGACCATCAACACGCCTCCCAGCGCCCAAGCCCTGTCCCACGAGATGAGGGATGAAGTCGAGATCGTCTTCTTCCCCAAGGGTTCCGTTCTCGTCGAGCAGGGTGAGAGGAATCCCGGCTTGTACTACGTGGTGGATGGGTTCCTGGACACTGGTACGACCAGCCACGAAGGCTCGCAAAACATTTTTCAAACGTCTAGCTCAGAACCCTTCGGCTCAGAACCCTTCACTTCTGGGGACGAGAGCAAGGAGACGGACGGGGCCAGCCATCGCTCGGAACCTCAACAGCGAACCGACGGTCGCCGGAGCGTCGCGTTGGTCAAACCCGGTGGCTTGGCTGGATACATTGGCAGCGTCTCCTCCTACAGATCCTTCATTGACGTGGTGGCCAAGACCGATGTCTACGTCGGGTTCCTGCCTCGGGCGTCTCTGGAAAGGATCGTTGACAGGTACCCGATCGTCTTGCTCACCATGGCGAAGCGGTTGACGAGCATCTTGCCTCGCCTCATCCTGCACATCGACTTTGCCCTGGAATGGGTCCAGGTCAATGCGGGACAGGTCATCTACCACAACGGCGACGAAAGCGAAGCCATCTACATTGTGCTGAATGGCCGGCTGAGGCTCGTGGAAGATAGGAAGGATGGCGGGATGAGCGCCCTCGCCGAGTATGGCCAGGGCGAGAGCGTTGGGGAACTGGAGGTGCTCACGGAGACTGCCCGTTCCGGGACGTTACATGCCATTCGTGACACCGAGTTGGTCAAGTTTCCGCGGACCCTGTTCAACAGCCTGGCCCAGGAACACCCCAACATCACCATCAAGATCTCCAAGATCATCGCGTCCCGGATGCGGGCTGCCGTCGACGACCCGACCAAGAACAGCGGAAAGGAGGCTGGCTCTGGTGCTACCAACAACCAGGGGAAGTCAACGATGAACCTACGGACGGTTGCCATTCTTCCCGTCACTGCTGGCGTCCCTGTGGTCGAGTTTGGCAACCGCCTTATGAACGCGCTTGCTCAGGTCGGGCCTCCAAACGGCGCCACATCGTTGAACCAAGCCGCCATCCTCAACCACTTGGGCAAGCACGCCTTCAATAAGATGGGGAAACTGAGGCTTTCCCAATACCTCGCCGACTTGGAGGAAAAATACGGCCTCGTGGTTTACGTTGCAGGTAAGCCGCCCACCGTCATTACTTTGTTCGCTTGCTTCGTTTTCATGATGAGAAACCTTGAACCAAAGGCAATGCCGCTGATGGCTTTCTAAACTCTAATTTTTTCCTGATCATATCTCTGTTCAACTGCTATTGTGCTGCATCTTGGGTTGCTTGGTCAAGTACTAACGGAAACCTCGTTGCGCAGATACAAATGTCAACTCACCATGGACGCAGACGTGCATCACACAAGCCGATAGTATTTTGCTGGTGGGCGTGGCCGAGGGATCACCAGCCATCGGAGAATACGAGCGGTTCATGCTCGGGATGAAGTCTACAGCACGCAAGATGCTGGTCCTGCTGCATACCGAAAGGTTCTCGGGGCCTGGCCTCGCTAGATCTTGGCTGCGGAACCGTATGTGGATCAACGGCGGTCACTACCACATCCAAATGGCATTCAGAACGAACGCCATGCCCGCCCACCCTCCATTCAAGAAGCTAGGGCAAGCTCTCAAGGAACGTGTGCAAGTTCTGCAGGCCGAGATTCAAAAGTACACGTCAAGAAAGGTCCATCACACGCCATACTATTCGCCCGACAGCCCGTACAAGGGTGACTTTCATCGCCTAGCCCGTAGGTTGTGCGGCAAGTCAATCGGCCTGGTGTTGGGTGGAGGCGGAGCGCGAGGCATGAGCCAGATTGGCATCATCAGGGCCTTGGAAGAAGCAGGCATCCCGATTGACCTGATCGGGGGCACATCGATCGGCGCCTTTGTTGGTGCGCTCTACGCACGGCACGCTGATGTGGTGCCGATGTTCGGCTTCGCGAAGAAGTTCGCGGGCCGGATGGCAAGCCTGTGGCGTTTCGCCCTGGATCTGACGTACCCATCGGCATCTTACACGACGGGGCACGAGTTCAATCGGGGCATTTTCAAGACCTTTGGCAACACGCAGATCGAAGACTTTTGGCTGGAATTCTACTGCAACACGACCAACATCAGCAAAAGCCGGGCCGAGTTCCACACGAGCGGATATGCCTGGCGGTACATTCGCGCATCAATGTCTCTTGCGGGCTTGCTGCCGCCGCTGTGTGACGAAGGCAGCATGCTCCTGGATGGAGGCTACGTGGACAACCTGACCGTGTCGCACATGAAGGGACTCGGGGTCAACACCATTTTTGCCATCGACGTTGGCGCGTTGGATGACGACACACCGCAGACGTACGGGGACTCGCTCTCCGGGATGTGGGCGTTCTTTAATCGGTGGAACCCCCTCTCGTCGCATCCCAATCCGCCGACGCTGGCGGAGATTCAAGGCCGCCTCGCGTACGTGTCGAGCGTGGACGCCCTGGAGCGGGCCAAGACGATGGCAGGCTGCATCTACATGCGACCTCCCGTTGACGAGTACGGGACACTAGACTTCCACAAGTTTGACGAGCTGTACCGGATGGGATACAAGTACGGACAGGATTTTATGCAGAAGCTGCGGGAGCAGGGCGGCCTGCCCCTGATGGAAGAGGCGGGGGCCAAGGGATCGATGCGACGTACCACGGCGCCTCGGCGGGCCAGCATCTAGGCGAAAGAGTAGAGCAGCGATGTTCTCGACAGCATTTCACAGCGTGGACGTGAGAGATATAGATGGCAGGGCGCTAGAGCCGTTTGCAACACCAGATGCACGAATACGAAGCCGCATTACTGTCAAATCCAACAACCCTCGTCTTGCCTTGTGTGGCCACAGTGACTAAAGGTGAAGCGAAGAAGACTGTGCTTTGTCTAGTAAATTTATACGATTCTGGCTGGCATCCTACCAGGCTATCTACATGCTCCATCACGCGCGCTTCTGTGCTATCTATAAGTCGCTGGCGGAGGGCAATATATGTTCCCCCGGCCTCTTCATGCATGTCCATTGGGGGCCTTGACCATCTTCTCGGCCCCCTCGACCAGCAAGTCAAACAGCTTCAGTACATGCTCCTCCCGCACCGTTGCCACGCTTGTGCACACGCGGATGGCGAATTTGCCGTTGACGACGGTGCTCGTCAGGTAGAACTGCCCGCCGGCGTTGATGGACTCGTACAGCTGCTCGGTGCGGGCGTTGATCTGCTCCTCGCCGTCACCGTTGACGCGCAGCGTCACGAGCGCGAACCGTGCCGGCGTGAAGGCGGTGAACAGGTCCTCGCGCTCGCGGATCTTGGCCTCGAGCTTCTCGCCGAGAACGATGCCCCTGCGGACGTGCTCCTGCAGGCCGCGCACGCCGTAGGCGCGCAGCACGACCCACAGCTTGAGGGAGCGGAAGCGGCGGCCCAGGGGAATCTGCCAGTCGCGGTAGTCGGTTACAAGATCGCCGTCGGAGAACTGGTTGCGCAGGTAAGGGGGCTTGATGCTCAGGGCGGCGATGAGGTCGGCGCGGCTGCGGACCCAGAGCGCGGAGCAGTCGAACGTGGTGAGCATCCACTTGTGCGGATTGAAGTTGAAGGAGTGGAAGTGCGCCATGGGCTCCGCGAGGGGCTTGTTCTCGTCGAGGAGGAGGGCAGAGCCAGCGTAGGCGGCGTCAACGTGCACCCAGACGTCATCGGGGGTGTCAACGCGCCTCGCCAGCGCCTCGACGATGCTGGGGAAGTCGTCGACGGCGCAGACGTCGGTGCTGCCGAGGGTGGCGGTCAGGTAGAAAGGCTCGAGGCCCTTGGCGGCGAGCTCGTCGAGCGTCTTGGCCAGGGCGGCGCCTCGCATGGCGAAGCCGTCCTCCTCGGCGACGGGAACGGTGGCGAAGCGCACGCCGAGGACCTGGGCGGCCTTCTTGGTACTCGAGTGCGCGCCGGCACTGCCCAGGGCGACGAGGCGGCTCCGCAGACGCCACGTCTCCTCCTCCTTGTCCTCGCCCTCGGGCATGTGCGCCGTCTTAGCGGCTAGGAACCTGTCCCGGGCCGCCACCATGACCGTCAGGATGGCCTCGCTCGCGCTGCCGTGGATGACGCCGCCGCCGTGGGTCCCGCCGCCGCTGAGGAAGCATTCGGGCAGGCCGAGAGCCTGGGCCAGCCAGTCGAGGGCGACGGTCTCGAGCTCGGTGACGGCGGGGCTGCAGATCCAGTTGAAGTGGGCGCCGTTGAAGGCGTTGGACCACATCTCGGCGATGGCGGCCGGGTAGCTGCTGGAGCAGGGGAAGAAGGCCATGAAGCCGGGGCTGGCCCAGTGGGTGATGCCGGGCATGATCTTGGAGTGGATGTCGGCCTGGATGTCGGCAAAGGGCTCCGGGTCGAGCGGCGGCGAGGCGGGCAGCAGGGGGCGGAGGTAGCCGGGCTGGACGTCGGAGACGACGCGCCTGGAGAGGATGGACTCGTGGTAGTCGGCGACTGCGAGGGGGTCAGCGATGTAGTCTTGCCATGGCGTTGACGGTTGGGGATGGCTGGAAAGGGGCTCGGGTCTGCTTCAGCTCGCGCTCACGCTCACGCCCATGGCGCATCGCGTCGAGATTCACCGAAACCGGGGGTTCAAGGAGGCAGGAGGTTCATTGACGCTGGAGGTTCATTGACGCTGGGGATTCATTGAAGCTGGAGGTTCATTGAAGCTGGTGGTTCATTGAAGCTGGTGGTTCATTGAAGCTGGAGGTTGACGATCGCAGCGACAATGCGGGGGAGGGAGAAGCAGAGGGAGGGGCAGGTCGGCAACTTGGCAACCGCCACCGCACTTACTCTGATCGATGGCCGCCTTGGCAGCCTCCCGAAACTCGTCTGTATCCATGGTGGCCGATGATGTCCGAGTCTCCCCTTCTTCCAGAGATTTCAACCGCGCACCCTCGAGACATCAAACATACCCGTATCGCAAGTCGGGTCACGCCGTCGCATATTTATAAGGGGCCGAAGCTGGCCGGCGCCGGCCCGTCTCTATCTAGCGCAGGTGCAGTTCCGCGGAGCGACACCCCTCTTCGGAACGGTTCCCGAAGACGGGTTCCTGACAAGTTGCCGCGCCCTTCCGTGACATGGCGCCCTGGAGGAACGACGCGATGGATCGTACGCGGTGGATTCGACGGGAAATGCGCATTTGGCTCGGGCGCTCCCACTGCTGTCTCCATGGTCAACCAATACGTCAGAGATTCATCCTCCACCAATCCACCCACCAAATACTTTGAACATGCCCCATGATTGAAGGAGACTGGGGGGTGGCAAGTCGCAGCCGAAACCTTCAACCGACCCCGGGCACATTCCGCAGAGCATTAGCCCTCGAAAGAAATATATTAATATCCGCTCCACCACGCCGGGGGACTTTCCTGTCCGACCCTCGAAGAGCAACCCCCAAGTCCTGTATGCATCGCCGGCTTGCCGTAGTGGCTGTAACTCCCCAACGTCATTCGCTCTCATCTCTCCTTATATAACATCCTCTCTCGAGGAGAAAATGTCGAACGCCACTCGTTTCCCCCAGACATGTTTCAACGCCAGACGGGACCGGTGCGGAATGGTTCCCAAAAATGAAATCACCCATGAAGATAGCTTAAAGACGCATCTATTCCAAAGGAGTGACGAAACGCTTGATTACTGCTCCTCGCGCCGAAGCTCTCTAATCGACCTTGATGGCACTAAATGTCACGAGTTAGCATTCCTGGACGTCTCGAGGGGAGCGAGGGGACAATGCCTACCCGTATATCCGTCGCACAAATGCATAGGCGCTCAGGAAGCCCACCGTGCCCGTCAGCAGCCCGTAGACGCAGCAGGCTATGAAGCTGTACGTAAAGAACAGCATGCTGCTGACGAACCCGCTGATGTGCAGCTTGAACGTGTAATACCACATGCAGTAGCCAAACACCCACACCGCGCTGCCGCCGCCCACCAGGAATGACTGCCACCACCAGTGATAGTTCTCGGAGCAGAGCTGGATATAGATCGTGACCACCGTCACCTCGGCAATCGTCACCACCAAGATGACCGACACCACCGCCAGGAAGCCAAAGACGTAGTAGTACCCGCTCTTGTCCTGCCAAACCGACTGGAACACGAACAGCAGCTCGATGAAGATGACGGCGAACGGTATCAGGCCCGCCAGCAATATCGACTGCAGAGACTTGATGTACCATGCCTGGTGCGGCACCTGGCGCGGAATCGCCGCCGTCCTCGTCGGGTGCTCCCAGGCTCCAGCCTTCAGGTAGCCATAATAGGAGCCAGCAAGCACCAACGGGACTTGTATGCACAGCCAAAGCAGCACAATCGCAATCAGGGTGCCGAACGGAATCGCCGTGCTCGATGCCTGGGCCCACACGAACAGGTTGAGGATGAAGACGAGGCCAAATGTCAAGCCAGGGAAGAGGAGGGCCGTCACGAGCGCGTTGCTCTTGTAGTCCTTGCCGTCAAAGCTCTTGAAGACGCGCGCGGAGAAGTAGCCCGAGAACAGACCGGCAAAGATGAACAGGCCGACGCCGACGCTGATGAAGCCGCCGCGGAAGCTGGGGTTCAGCACTCCCAGGGCGCTCAGCAGCACCAGCCCGACCGCCATGAACAGCAGCTGCATGCCGGAACCAACGAGCGGAGCCAGGAGGTTGCCAAAGCTCGGCGTGCGGAATACGTCGGCGTGCAGCAGCTTCCAGCCCGTCACATCCTCGAGCGCCTCGTCGTCGTCGGACACGTCGGCGTCGTTCTCGATGTCTGCGCCTTGGTCGAGCAGCCCGGGGGCCTTTTCCTTGGGTGTACGCGCTCCGGAGCGGAGCTTCTTCTTCCTGAGCTTGCCATCCTCTGCCGCCGCCTCCCTGTAGCTCTTGATGTCGGTGCGAATCGTCTTGGCCAAGATGATCATGACAATGCCCGTCAGGAGGCCGCAGATGATGAGCGAGTTGACAATTGCCAGCCAGTGGATGCGCGACCCCTCCTCCTGGTTGACAAAGTACAGGTCCCACCGATGGGACCACTCGATGCTGTCGTCCTCGCGGAAGTAGACCGAGTACGTGTAGGGGATCGTAATCGAGCCGCCGGCATCGTCGTCGTCGTCCAGGGCCTCTGGGTAGTACGACGAGTCGGGATACCGGGCCGCGAGGTCGTTGGTTTTGTTGGGCGCCATGTACAGCTCGAATCCCCCGCCCACGTGCTGCAGGTCTGTAGGACAGCCTTTGCCGTCCCTGCGGTTCTCGTGGCCGATGCTCTTGGGGTAGACCTCGAAGCCAACGACGATCTTCTCACCCCTGTCGCCGGCGCGGCCAGGCGCCTTGCGGTAGCGGATCACAATGGTGTGGTGGTTGTACAGGAAGTAGTGTGCCTTGCCGGTACTGTGGGATATCTCGGTGTGGCCCAGTTTGAAGCCGGCCGCGTAGTACTTTTTCGTCTTGTCGCTCGTCACGAAGCTCGTCGCGCCGGGGAGGTTGTCGACGATCCACTCGGTCACGTATCCGTCGCGAACCATCTCCTTTGTGCGCCTGAGATCCCTGCGCGACAGTTCCTTGTTGCAGAGAAGGTTACAGGGCTCGTCCTCGCCCATGGTGAGCTCCATGTCCGAGGCAACGATTCGGTCGCCCCGCAGCACCTCGCCGAGGTTCAGGGGGATGCTCTGTCCGCTGAGAAGGCCACCGCCCGCCTTGCGTTGGCCCGTGGGGGAGCAGACAAACGGGAGGTCGTAGTAGGCATACTGCAATTGCGTGTTGTCTGAGTAGACCTTGTTGACGAGCAAAGGCACCTGGTCACCTTCCTTGTAGCTCTTGATTGACCAACCTGCAGCGGTCCCGTTAGCAAAGGGTGGCACCAGCAACTAGGGTACACTGATCGCCCGCGGCGTCGTACCTGGGATGTAAAAGGCTTCAGCGGGGGACAGCAGCAGTAGGGAGAGCAAGCCGCCCAGCCCGGCACGCAACGTCGCCCGAACCATGGCAGCTGCCTTGACTCGTCTATACCGCCTCGAAGCTCGGCCGATGCTGACTGCGAGTCGGATGAGTCGGGTCGAGTTCCTCTCGGCCGGAGGGTATGTATACTATGTCGAGAGCAGAGAGATACTTCGATTGGAGTGTCGTGCGGAGGGTCGAGGGTCGAGGCTTCGTCGTCGGGAGGTCACGGCCAACCCAATGATGCGGCTCTCTGCCAAGGGACCTGAGACTCGAGACTCTGTATCGACGAAACGAAAAATAAAACGAGTGTAATCGGCACTGAGTACCGCGGCGGAAGCTGGCAAGCTCGGATGTGTCGCTGCGCCACGTTTTACAAAACACAGCGTCGAGGAGCACAGACGCGCCGGGCGGGCTTTCGTCTCGCGGGAAGCCGAGGATGCGCACTAAACTGGAGTCTGTTGCTGGTGTAGCAATACCGGCCTGCGCGGTCAGTTGCTGGAGGAGGTGAATTGAGAGGAAGACGAGGCAGATGAGAAGAGATGGACGGGACGGGACGGGATGGATTGGGATGTGATGCTGGCAAGGGGCGATAAGATACGGTAGCGGAACGAATGGGCGAACGGGACGCTTGCGGCGGCGTGCTGCATGAATGGATCATGGACATTTTCCAGTGCATTACGAGTACGAGTACACGCTCCGTAGCCCACGTCTCTAGCGCCACTCGCAATGGCGCCTACTAAAAATGGCAGCACGCACCCAGTAGGCGCCGTTAGCCCCGGTTTTGCCGACGGGCACAAGTGCATTCCCCCGACGCGGCAGCGGGCGCCCCTCCTGCAGGGCCTGGTCGCCCAATCAGCCGGTGCTGTCGCTGCCCGTTGCAGCTGGGGCGCAAGGGGCCCTTGGGGGTCCCAGCAGCGGCATGGGTGCTCGTCGCTGGCCCGTAAAACAAGCATTTCCCACTGGGGGAGCTCGCCTGGCGGGAGTTGACAGCGAGGCAGCCAATGGCAGCGACCGCTGTTCCGATACCACAGCGCCCTGCACGTTGCCTCCAGTACCTACGGACTACGGCATTCCTTGTACAACATCAGGTTCAATGCGCTGGCCGAGCTTTCTGCACGTCTCGACAAGCCTCTGCACAACCTCGTAACGTCACCATGAGCCGGGCAGCGGATGGGTCCGGGCGTGTCGGTAGGTTGAGAATGTGGTGGAATTATTTTGATTCATCATCGCAAGAGTGCCGCTGGCACATCTCGCAAGCGTTGTGTTCAGGTCGTGTCCCATCATCAAAGAATGCCGAAGCCCGTCGTCACTCATACAATCGTCACCGTCCGCAGCAAGCAATCACCCCGATGCACCCGTGTCACACGCGCGTACCATGCACCCACGGTGGAAGCGAGTCCAAACTCCGTGCTCAAAGCAAATCCGTTCCGTCCACGTTTTCTCGAGGAAAGGCTAGCAACCCAAACATGAAGCAGATATCCCCTCCCAGAAAAGCAAAATCAAAATACCAAGACATGCTTCTAATTCCAAGAAAATCCGACAAAGGGTCGAGATGATAAAATGAGTGCCGATAATCGCAGCAAGTCGCTAATGGCAAGAATTACCTCCGCTTTCGAGATCGCGAATCGATCGGCCCCTCCAGTACTCCGCAGCAACAAAAAAGACAGAGAGAGAATAGAGAGAGGAATGGTCTGGCAGAGTCTTGTTCTCTTACGAGACGCTGATCATTCGTCGGTTCAGCTCGTCGTACCGGGGGAGCAGGCTGTTGGTCTGGTCCGTCATCTCCAAGACCCGCAACATGCGCGGCTGCAGGTGCGCGCTCATCTCGGCATCTTCAGCCTCGGCCATGACGCTCTCAAAGCTCGGCAACCCGTCGTCAAACTCTGGCTGGTGAATCGTCTCGACTCCAATCTGCAGGGGAATCGCCAGCGACATGGTGGTGTTGGTCGGCCCAAACGAGACGCTGAGGTGGAGCGTGTAAGTCCGAGAAATGAGGCACGAGTGGAAGGTCGGCAGGAAGAGCTTCCGGTTCGACACGGGGATGCTGAACGGAATCTCCAGCACAGCCGTGTGCTGAACGGGGCACTTCTTGGAGCTCTTGCCCTTGCCGCCAGTGCGGCCGCGGCCCTCGGAGCAGTCGGTATCCGAGGCGTCCTCCCCAGCGCCGAAGCTCGAGTATCCAGAATCTCGTCGACCGAAAACGTTGCGCTGCTGCCAGGCCAGCTTGTCGATGGACTTGGAGAAGAGCGAGTTGGTCGTCGTGTAGCTCAGGGACGGGTTTGCCGTATAGGCAGATCGGCTTCCCAGGTTCGGCAGCAGATCCGTGGGGGCCGCACCAAAGAAGGTGGCGGCCGTGATCTTGCCCGACACCGAGTTGATCTTGGGAGGAGCCGTCTCGGCCGAGGTCGGCGCAAACCCGAACTTGATCCTCGCGGTCGACGTTGAAGCCCCGTGCCCATCCGCCGCCAGCATCACGGCGTTGGGCTGAGTGGCCGTGGCCGTCAGCTTGCCCGCCTTGGCTGAGAGCAGGTTCTTGCGGATCGTCTTGGACTTGGACAGGTTGTATCGCTCGTCCCTGAAGGTGATGTCGAGGGGCGCGTCCTCGGGGAGCGCGGGCAGCACCTTGACCATGTGATATCCCTCCATCAACTTGACCGGCGGCAGTGGCGGGGTACCAGGGGGCGGCCTCCGATACGCCCTCGCCTTGATGGAGTACTCGATCTGGGCCATCTCGGGCGCTTGGTCATCGGCCTCCCAGAAGCCGACGGTGGGGGGCAACCGCAAGTGCTGTTCCCGGACGACGGGAGCACTGCAGTGGTGGTTGCAGGCTCCCAGTGTGAGCTGGTGAGGGACGACAAAGTTGAAGGGGATGGTGTATGTCTTTCCACCCTCGAACACTCCGGACTCGGGAAAGGCCGACCGCGGGAGCGGCATCCGCAGCTTCATGAAGGGGCGGAAGGAGTGCGAGGGGTACTGCTGGACAAAGTCGAGCCGGGTGGCGGCGATGCCCGTGAAGATGATGTCAAACTCGTCAAAGGGCGTGTCCCGCTGGGTGCGGACAATGGCCTGGCCGGCGATGGTCGACCCGGAGGTGTAGACCTTGGAGTTGAAGTGCTGCTCGATTTTGATTTCGATGATTGGCTTCTGCTGGGCCGCAGGCTTGGGTTGAGCGCCGGCGCGAGGCGCGGTGGCCTCTGCGGTATGGGGAAACAGCATTTCCCTGCGCCTTGCGTTTATATGCGTGTCTGCGTGTGCGTCGGTGTGTGCTGGACGCAGCTCGAACTGCCACCAAGAGGCGACCACCGCGGTTCAAGCGTGGTATATAACGGGGGACCAGGGGCAGCCTCGCAAGCAGGATATGCTTCTATCTTGACGGCTCGAGGGGGCGCTTTCGAGGACAGGCCACAGAAGCAGGCCTCTTCGTCTTATTTCTCGACGCGTCGATGTTTCCAGGAGGGCGGCGACTCTGCGCAAACAGGGCGACCGGGTGCAGGAGGATATTATGTCGTGATCAAAGTACAGGCAACGATAGGGCGCGCAGGTGAAACGAGGACGGCAAGTCGGACAATTAGTACTAGAAACGGAGGAGTATGGATTATTAGGCGCTGCCAGGAGGATGCAGGATGCTCAGGAGGAGGGCGGCGCTGGTGACGGGCCAGATTACGACGACATGATGGCTGGCCGGTCCCGTGTGAAGGGGCGGGCAGCCAGCTTCTTTATGGCTTGGGTCACTTGAGCCACGCCGTGGTCGACGGAGATGGACACCTCACGATAGTGCGACTGCCGACGCTTCTAGAGCCGGCGACGACGAGGGATGGAGGGATGGATGGAGGGGACAATGAGCGAGCTTCGTTCGCCGTGCCCATCAAGACCGGGCCTGACCCTTGCACGCAAGCAGTCGTCGTACAGGCGCCAGTACCGGTACAAGCTCCAGTGGCACCCCTCCCCTAGCGCCACCGCAGGCAGCGATCACCTGTTCCTGCCCCTCTGCGCGCTGCCTCTGGTGCTTCCGCTTCACGCTCGGGGGGCGTGTGTTAGTCACGAGGTGTCTGCATAGGCGCCTGCCTCCAGCCACGACCAACTCAAATCCTGCCCAGGGGCTCCTCCCCCCTCTACCGCGCCGCGCACAGTCACAGCGTCGCCACCACACCTCCTCGTCGTCGCCGTCTCGCCGCGAAAAATACGGTACCAGCCACACTTGCCTGCCGGGACGAGAGCCGCAAGACCGGACCTCAACCTCCTCCCTCGGTCTTGCGAGATGCTGCGGATCGAGATGCTCGACGTCGACCCCCGGCACAGACTCCAGTCCGGGTGGCTCCCATGATCTCATGGCTCGACGTTGCAACGGGCCATGAGCCTGTTTGCCCGTTCTCCATCGTGCTCCATCGACACGGCTTGCACCATCAAGCCATGGCTCTTGGAAGCACCCAGAAACGCGCCAGTGCTGAAAGGGTGGGAGCGCTATCGTCGAGCCCGCACTCGGCTGGGCTCGCGCGCCGCCGCCGCGCGCCGCCGCCGCACCGCAACGGCCTGAGGTCGGTACCGTGTCGCCAATGGCCTCGACCGTCGAGGACCGCGCCCTGGGCTCCCCAGCTCCCAAGCTCTCCCATGCGCGCACCTCGATGGCCTCCACGTCCTCCACCGCGCAGGGTTCGCATTACGAGAGTAGTGTGCAGCAAATCATCTCGCGGTCCCTGCGTCGGGAGCACGCGCGCAGTGCCATTCCCCAAACCCCCATCCGTGGGAGCTGCGGGCGTCGAGGCGCGTCCGAAGCCTGCCACCGGCCTGCGGTCCAGACCGTGGCCTGGAAGCAGCTTCGGCGATGAATCGGAAGTTGGCCGGGGATGTTTTCCCTTTTTGCAGCTCCTAGCGGCTCCGAGGTAGAGAGCCCAAAACACCACACCGCGCAGCCTTGGGTGAGGACCCGAAAAACGGAGATCATGCCTCCTTTTGCTGGAACGCCAGAGCTGTGGATTCCGGGGATCTGTGCTAACAACATCTACTGCTCGACTCGGCCCAGATTGCGGGGAGCTCCGGCGGCCAGCTCCCGTCCTTTGCGGTCACATCCAGATCTCGTACGAATAGAGGCTGTGTGGATTGAGTTTCTTGGAAGCTTGGACACGCACACGCTCGTCCATCTCTGCTGAAACAAGATGTGCAGCGTCTCTGCAGCTCGCTGCATTGCCGTCATGCCACAACGTGGCACCCGCAACATGCATCACTCGCCAAGCTCTTGTCGCCAGCCAACTCGTCTGCCTCGCATCGGCGTCCTGGCACGCTCCGTATTTTGTGGTTGTTCTCGGCATCGCGCACGTCCGATAGCGGCTATTTTGAATGCCGACTCAGAGCTCAGCAGACCAGCAGAAGAAAAAAAGTTTGCCGCGATTCGAGATACCCACCAGAATAGCCTCACAAACCTCCACCTTCCAGCCAGCACGCATCCATCTGTCCCTCCCTCCATCGATAATGCTCACCACCCCGGCCCAGTACTGGTACTTTGAGCTGCACTCCTCTCCTAGTCTTTGCCAAGTGAATTCGGAGTTGGCCTTGAGCAATGGCCCACGCACGCACGCACGCACGCCCTACCGTTCCCCTTGCAACTCGGCCTGTCGCCCAACCAAGCACACACACTGCACCACGCCCCCTGCCTCGATGCCTCGTCCGGTCCGAAATGTCGCTCCCAGAAGACGCAGGCGACAGACACGAGTCCGGCCCTGCACGGCCAGAACGATCTCAGGCTGCTTGCGCTCCTCGCGGCCCTCTTCGCTGCACGATATGCCAGCCGATCTCCGTCTACGGGCTAGCGCGGTGCCTTAATTGGATCTTGTTTGACTCACGCTTCGCGCTCCCGCGACTGGGCCTCGACGCCACGAGCCACGGTGTCAGTGCTTGGTTGCTTCCATGACCGCCGTACCTACATGAATGACATCGTGGTGTGCTTCCCAAAAACGCTTGGGCGCTGCTTAATGCGCGGCGACGGGTGAGGTCTTGGACCCTGGCTTTCTGGATTCACCCGTTCTGCCCTGCGCTTATTCCCACGGCCGCGCCTTCGGCTAATCGCCCGCTAGAGGCCACCATTGGCGCAACCGCAAGTCCATCCGCTTTCGGTGAAGCTATTCCCGGCTGTCCCCCTCGTATCTCGCCGGCCGGCATTATTAATTGCCTTGGGCGCCATGTTACACTGGAAAGCTGCTGCCGCATCGGGCATGTGCGGCTCTAGGGTAGTCAGTTGTATGGTCGCGGTCGTGCTGTATGATTCATGTATTTGAACCGTTGCGCAATTGAAGCCTCGTAGTGAGAATGGGTTCGTTGCTCGACTACGCGAGACGCTCACTGCACCCCTCGCCGTCTACCTGTCCCCGTCTACCTGCCGTCTGCCTTTTTATCGCGTCTTCGCGCACCCGCCTCCATCTCCTCCCAAGTTGTCCACCGAACGCCACGCCTCTTGTGCGGCTAGCTGTACTCGTAGCTGTGCAGCTGTGCGGCGCAAGCCTAGCCGGACGCGTCCGCTTCAGTCGTGCCACGAAATGTACAGCATGATGCCGGCCCCCACCGCGACCGCCGTGAACTGCACCAGCGTCTTGCGCAGCTCCAGCATCTTGTTGGGCCCCGTCTCGAGCAGCTCGGGGATCACCGCCACGGTGCCCACGTACAGGAACGTGCCGGCCGTGAAGGGCAGCAGCATGTCGCCCCAGGTCTTGCCGCACAGGCAGGTTAGCCGCCGCTCGATACTATGGAGAACACGACAGAGGGGGGAGTCAGGGAACGGGACTCACCAGGCTGGTCCCCCAGAGCCCGGCGTTGCGCGCCATGGCAGGGCCCTCGCCGTCGGCGCTGCCGCCGCCGAGCTCCTGCACCGCGATGCCGATGAGCGTGCCCAGCAGGGCTCCGATGGCCGTCACAAACTGCGACGCCATGGCCGCGCGCTTGGAGAAGCCCGACTGCACGAGCAGGGCAAAGTCGCCGACCTCGTGGGGGATCTCGTGGAAGAAGACGGCCACGGTGGTGGTGGCGCCGATGGTCGGCGAGGCGTAGAAGCTGGCCGACATGGCGAGCCCGTCGGTGATGTTGTGGGTGAAGTCGGCGCTGGGGGGTGCAACATGTCAGCACGAGGACCGACGGCGATGCGGTCACGCGACCAGGGACCTACATGAGGTTGAGGTATCCGCCGAGCCTCACGCTTGGGTTCACCTCCTTGCGCTCCTCGACGGCGCCGCCCTTCTTGCCGCCCTTCTTCTTCCTCGACCTGGCCTCCCCGTCGGCGGCGTCCGCGCCAGTCGTCTTCGCCGCGGCAGCGCCGCCCTCCTTACCCCCGCCAGGCGCACGGTCGGGGTGAGCGTGGGCGTGATCGTGGCCGCCCCCGCCCGTGGCGATGCGCAGCCCCTTGTCCATGGCCACAAACGTCATGAAGCCGACCAGGATGCCCAGCCCGAGGACCAGGTTGCGGTTCGGCTCGACGAGCACGAAGCGCGCGCGCTCGGCCTCGTCCTCGCCCAGGAAGATCTCGGGCAGCAGGTGGAAGAGCGTGTCGCCGAGCAGGCCGCCGACGGCAAAGGCCACCATGACGCCCAGGGACGCCGGGTCGATGTCGGTCGGGCACAGCGCCAGCAGGAAGTTGGGCGGGCCCGAGATGTAGAGCGTCGCGAGGAGGGCGTTGACGGCGGGCCGCGCGCTGGGGAACAGGACGGCGAAGAGGCGCGTCGTCAGCGACGACGGCTGGGCCGCGTGGTGCGCGCGTTTGGCCGCGCTGAGCTCCCGGACGATGGGGCACGTCTGGGGGAGGCCGCATCGTCAGCCGGCTGATGCCAGTGCATCTGCATCCCGCGTGGGTGCTCGTAGGGCGCGGTAGTGGCATCGCAAGTCCCGTCTTACCTGCAACTGCTCGTCCAGGCCGTCCAGGCTCAGGCTCTCGACCATGCTCGGCGCCGCAGCCGCGCAGGCGACCAGCAGCGACGCCGCCAGCAGCAAGATCCCGGATCGCATGCGGTTGGCCATTGTCGCTTGTCGGTCAATGGGCTGCGCTGTGGGAGGGAGAAGCGGCGAACGAGGCTGTCGGATGGGACGAGTTGGGTAATTCAGCTTCGGCTCGGCGCGCCGAAGTTAGGCACTCAACGGCCGGACGTTAGCTCCGTTGTCCGACCCCTGTTGCCCCTGGACTGCCAGGCTGTACCCCTGGCACCCAACGCCGAGGACCGCACTGGATGCATCCATCGGGTAGTTTCTACAATTGGCCGTGCTTCGTACTCGTACAGTGATTGATTATACCTGTATTCCAATTTTTGTTGGCATCTTTATACAGCCGTCCGTCCCATGTCATAAATGAGCGTGTTGGTCCAATTCCTCCGTGTCCCATGCCATGCCAGTTTCCCTTCCATCGCCGGATGCAAATCTAACACGAAACAAGTCAAGCAGGACGGAACCGTCAATAACCGGTCCCCCTGCGCGGCGACTCCAAGAAACTCGAGCCCGACTGTACAAGACCCCGAGAAACAGACCGACCGCCAGGGAGCCCTTCTCCGATGGCGGGCTTGATCATGACAACACTATTATCCAAAGCCGTCGCCGACAGCACATCCGATTCATACCCGGCCGAGATCCGCTCACAGGAGAGCAGCGGCCATGACGACAGCGATAGCGGCAGCGCCGAAAGAGTTCAGCCGGCCGGCGCCGCTCTGGGGAACGTTGGTCGCCGTGGGCTGGGTGCTGGGGATAGAGCCCGTAGGGTTACCGGCGCTGGCAGTAGAGTTGGAACCGCCAAAGGGAGGAGAAACCGCAGCAGCAGAGCTCAAGGCCGTGCCGGGGGCGCCGGGGGCGGCCGATGAGCCGTTGCCACTGCCGGGGTTGCCAGGGTTGCCGGTGGCGGCCGGGGCGCCGTTAGAGGCCGAGGCCGATGGGGAGCCGGAACCGGACCCGGATCCAGCGGTGGAGGCGGGTGCAGACGCGGAGATGCTGGCGACAGGACGCACGACGGACTTGGTGGGCCCGGCCGAGGCCGCAGAGGAAGAAGAGGACGAGGTGGCGGCTTTGTCGCAGGAGAGGTCGTAGAGGGGCTTGGTGGTGAGCTGGGAGCCAATGACACCAAACGCAGGGTTGGGAGTGGTGGGAGCGCCGTCCTGAAGAGTGAACCACCAGACATTGGTCTGTCCGAACAGGGGGCAGCCGACATCCTTCCAGAAGACCTCGGCATTCTCGGCAGAGGGAACGGCAGCGCCCTCCGTCTTGCCGCTCACAGGCCAGCCGGTCTCGGTGATCCAGACGGGCTTGCCGCCGGCAGCGGCCTTTGTCTTGTCGAGGGCAGCCTGGAAGAGGCTCTTGCCCTGGTCGAGGGCGTTGGGCTTGGTGTTCTCGTAGTAGGGGTAGGCGTCCATGCCGAGCCAGTCGACGGCGTCGATGAGGGGCTTGTTGGTCTCGTTGGCGTAGGCGGTCCAGGTGTCGACGTGGCCGATGGGGGCGTCCTTGAGGCAGGTTCCCTTGACGGTGTCGCGGACCTGCTTGATGTAGGCAACGAGGGTGTCGGGGGAAGCGCCGGGGTCCGGGCTGGCGGCCTGGCCGATGGGCGTGATGCGGTAGAGGTCCTCGCTGCCGACGGAGATGCCGGCGACTAGGCCGTCGAGCTGGCTGCAGTACTGGTCAATGGTCTTCTGGAGCGCGGCGATCTCGTTCTGGAACGAGGCCTGGCCGGCAGAGGCCCAGAGGCCGAAGAGCAGGCTCGTCTTGGTGCTGATGGCGGCGGGGATGGCCTGGATGGGGTCATTGGCAGAGCCGCCTTGCTGTCGGTAGGAGAGCTGTCAGCTTTGCGGCACCGTCAGGGGGAAACAACGGCGGCCGGGGCGCATCACGAACCACCATGGTGTAGAGACGGGCGCTGGTGAAGCCGCCGTTGGTGCCGTCGAGGCCGGCGGCCGTCTTGAACTCGGCCTCGAAGTCGGACTGGACCTTGGCCTGGCCGTTGGTGAAGGTAGAGCCATAGTTGAAGCCCTGGAAGGCAGCGCTGGCCGAGGAGACGGCAGCGGCCAGGGCGAGGAGGCGGGCCGAGGAAGGCATTGTGTGGTTGATTCAACGAGAGACGTGATATTATACCGGTACTCGTACAGACGCGGACGACGGGAGTGAACGAAGGGACGTGTCGGCGGCGCAGCTCAAGCGAAGGATGAGTTGCAAAGGTACGGCGTATGAAGTAGGGAGGTAGGTGTAGGAGAGAGGCGGAGGAACACGAGAAGAAGCGAAAGCGAGCAGCGAGGAAGAAGCAAGAGGCGCTGCGGACGAGTGGCGCCTCCCGGACGGGCAGCAGCGGCGTCAGCATCAGCATCCATCCGCCAATGCACCGGATCGTGGCGAGCATCAGGACGTCGATGCGAGCCCACAGCGACCCACCGAAGGCTCCAGGGCCCCTCCCAGCAGTGGATCTCTGTTCCTCGCTGGACCTTGCAGAACCGCCTGTTTGCCCAGCTTGGGAATCCGGGTTTCCGGCGTCAATACTCGTATGCGTCACGTCATGGCGTCTTCGGTCCGGTTCTTCGTCTCGCTGGCTGCAATCCGCCATCTGCCGTCGTTGCCAAAGATAGAACGGATCGCTTGGCGAAGAGTTTTCAGGCACACACATCCCCCAGCCGTTAGCAACCGGCCCAAAGTCAATCCTGGAACGAGCCGACGCTGCCGCCCGCGCAGCATCGCTCCCACTTGTTCGGCCAGTCATGGGCGTCGCCCACCTCGTATCCGTCGGCGACCACCACCACCACCACGCCTCCCACTGCTGCGTTGCAGTGCAGCCGCGCGTTGCAGTCGCCGGCCAGCAGCTGCGCACAGCGTGTCCCGAAGCGCTCAAGCGCTGTCGAGGAGCAGCCCGTGAAGCCCGTTCAACCGTCCAACCGCCACCGGCCAGGATGGGGCAAGGCGCTGACACGACAAACTCAAAAAGTCGAACCGCTTCGCAGCCAGCCAACCACGCCTGCGGCAACGTCGGTTTGCCCCTGTGGCTTGCCTCCGCCACGAGCTGTCTGTGCCTGACTCGCCGAGGCCGGTACCTGCGTGCCCCGGCTCCGTGCTCTGCATGCCAACCCCGAGCATTCCAACATCTTGCCTCGGCGTCCAGCTGACGCCAGAGACACAATCGGTTGCATCTGAAGCCGATGCTTGAGCCGCATCCAAGTCCCCTTGCTGCTTTTGAACTTGCCATGGTGAAATACAGACCGAGTCCGTCGTAGCTATTTGTCGTGCGTCTTCGCCGCTAGTCCTGTGCCCCGTACCGGAAATGCTTCGTTAAATGCCATTTACAACTTCATGCGTCCCTCCTGGGCGCGATGGTACGAGTGCATCCCGCGCGCCGCCGTGCAAACACCCATCACGGCTTATACGAATCCCCTGATGCCCCGCAGCCCTGATGACTTCTTTTCCTTCTTGGCCTTGCCTGGTCCGCTGCTCCCGTCCTCCTTTGACCTGTCCCGACCCTCTTTGCGGATCCGGCTCGGGAAGCCGCCTGTCGTCCCAGTCAGTGATGCGCCGCTGCCGCCCGCCGCTGCCTCCGGGGCTGGGGTTGACTTACTGCCAAAGTGTCGTTGGACGCCCGGGCTGACGGACAGAGGTCCCGTCCCGGAGCCCTCGCCACCCTGCGACGCGCTCGCTCTCCGTTCGAGTTCCGCCGGGGTGGGTGCGCCCAGCGGAGGCGTCACGTTGTATGCCGTCGCCTCCGAGTTGAACACTGGCTGGTGCGGTCGGCTCTCCATCATCACCGGGCCGGCAGACGTGGACAGGTACTCACCCCCGGCTGCGCGCGACTCCTGCGCATTGGCCTTGGGTGGCCCCATCACCCCTTCCGCCTGCATGTCCAGCAGTGACGACTGCAGAGCCGTGTACTTGCGCGTGAGCAGGTTGTACTGCTTCTGCAGCCCCGCCTGCTTGGCTCTGCTCGCTGCGAGCGCGCCCTCGACCACCAGGTTCGAGTTGGCCCCGGGGCGCTCCCGCTCCTCGCGAGCCTCCGCGAGCTGTCTCTGGAGCTCCCTCACCTGCCACTGGAAGACGTGTCTGGCTCGCCGAGTGTCGTGCTCCCGCGCCGCCAGCTTCAGCCTCATCAACTCCACATGTCCCTCGGCCTCTGTTGCTGAACTCATCGCCGCCTTCCGCTCCAGTTCCCTGGCCTGCTGGTCGCGCTCCGACTTGGAAAGCTCCTGGACTTGGGCCATTAGCCCGTCGATTTCCTCTCCCTGTATCTCGATCGACTGCATGTTCTGCTTCCAGTGGAGTTCCTTGACCTCTGTATCACAGACCAACTTGCGTAGCTTTTCGCATTCCTGCCTGGACTCGCCCAGCTCTCGCCGAAGCGTACCGAGCTCGGCCGTGGCCCGCTTCGATTCGTCACGTAGATTCTTGAGCTTGCCGGCCAGGTCCGACTCCCACTTCTTGGCCAGGGCACGGCTCTTTTCAGACTCCCTTCGGACCTGCATCTCGGCCTTCTTTGCCTCTTCGAAGCGGCTCTTGAGGTTGCGGTTCATCATGATCAGGTTCTGGGTTTCCGCCTCCGTGGCGGCCTCCGCCACCAGCCGGCGCCGCAGCTCGCCAATGTGTCCCATATGCTGCTGCTTGACATATCTCTCAAAGCTGAGGTCATTCTCCAACACGAGTACCCTCCGCTGTAGTTGAGCGGCTTGCGTGCTCAGGTCCACGGCAGGCAAGGGCGAGCTCACCAACGGCGATGGGGCCACGGCGGCTGAAGACGCGGCCGCTGGTCTGTCAGCTACAGACTCTTGATGGCTCAGTGATAGCGATGGAACGCTGTCGTTTGCCAACGACTGGTGGAGCCCAGACTTGATCACCTTGTTGGAATAGATCATGTCCTGCAGCTGACTGTAGGAGGGCGACAGTGTTAGCTGTGCTGGGATCGTCGGGCTGTCGGTGCTCGGCCCCCTCGTCTGGCCCTCTTCCCCGACATATCGGCTCGAGGGCTGGCTCGACTGCGAGACCCGGCGCAGCATCATCGACGGCGTCCGATTGCTCGACTCCGAGTCTGTGCTGGTCATTTGGGAGTTCCGCCAGTTGTCCATCCTGCCCAACGAGCCGCCCATCAGTGCCAGGTCGGACCTTTCCTTATCAGGTCCATTGTGAACGGCGGTTGGGGCAGAGCCGGGGGAAGAGCCGGGCATGGGCGGCGGTGCATCTTGATCGGCCGAGTCGTGCATGTCAGTCGTCTGACAGAGGCTCATGCATTCGACCACGACCTCGGCCGCCTCGCTCTTGATCCATCGACCAAAATCTGTCTTCTCCGAGTCGATTGTCAATGTATAGAAGTTGGGATGCAGCAGATGGCAGCGTCTGAAGCGCTCCGAGCGATGCCTCATCTCGGTGGGCTGCGCCTCGATTTCGTCCGGGTTGGACATGTGAGCGTGGCGCAAGTACCTTTGCGGCTTGCGGATGTAGTCCATGAAGTTGATGGGATAGAGGCCGTACAAGATGGTGTAGTAGTTGGAGAGCTGTGCGATGGCAAAGTCGTCAACTTGGGGATCGTAGGTGCAACTCTCGAAGCCTCGAGACTGATCGGGGTCGCTCCAGGGTGCCTCGGCGTCCCCGGACTTCTCTCGGTCCCAAAAGAGCAACCGAGCATAAATGTTGAACAGTGTCGGCAAATGGGGAACAAGAGAGCTGGGCATGTGAGGCAGAAGCATGATGAGGGCGGTCAGGGCCGACGAGATGACAGTCGTGGACGTGTCGTGCTGCAGGCACGTCAACAGATTGCTGAAGATGGAGGTGTGTAGGATCTGGTGCACATGAGGCGGCTGATCCTGGATATAGTCGCAGAGGAACCTCAAGGTCGCTTTGCGGTACTGCCTCTTGACGAAGCAACCGTCCATCGATGTGAAGAACTCCTGTGAAGAGTCAGCGTTGTTTGGTCTCACTTCGGCGGCTGTTGGCAACGCACCTTGGGCCTCTTCTTGCCAAAGTTCTTCAAGGCTTGCCGGATCATGCCCTCGTTGTGTTCGTGGCTGGTGTTTCCCTCGGCCAAGGCCGGGTAGAATCGGTTCATCCATATCGAAAAGAGCCGGTCGATGATGGGATTGGTGGCCGAGTCCTCTCCAGAAGTGATGCGATATTCGTCCATGAACGTCACCAGGTCCATGAGGGCCGACACCGTCTCGTCGACGACCAGCTTGTCGAGGCCCGTTCTGTCCAGGAGCCCTTTGCACGCATCGAACCAGGGCAGCACCCGCTCCGGCGTCTTCAGCACCGGCAGGAGCCGCCGCAGGATGGCTATCCATGGACCCGAGGCGTCGTTGATGTTTTTGACGTGCTTTTCAAACGTGCTCATCAGCTCCTCTTGGAGCCGGTCCGCCGCGGCATCGTCGTTCTTCTCGTGTCGCCGCCGGTACGCCGCAATGGTCTCGACGAGGCTATCGGGCAGCGGCAGGGTCGGCTGGGGGATGAACGCATGGATGGCCTTGGAGAGCTCCTTTAGGGATCTGCCGGGTGGAGTTTGTCGGTCAGTAGGCTGCTGGCAGCGCGCGCAGACGGGGCCAGGGGACGCCGGGAGCAGGAGGGGGGGGTGCGGTTTCCAGGGAAGTACTCACGCTGACGAAGCCATCTGGACCGCTTGGCGACCTCATCGGGGCCGCTGGAAGCAGGGAGGGATGGTGTCGCGTTGCGGGCGCCGTCGCGGGCTCAGGCGGAGCAGGCAGGGTGAGGCTGGCGAGGATCGGGCGATGATGGCACAGCTCGAGCTGGAGCAAGGTCAAGCTCTGGCGTCGTCCTGGAAGTGGAGGCCTGGCGGGTGTGGGCCCGGGATACGGTAACTGGCCACTAGACGGCTGATGCTGGGCTGGGTGACGGACGGGGGCGCGCAGGTCGCAGGGTACGGCCGTTGCAGCCGGCGGCCGCACGCAAACGGCGGGTAGCGGGTACCTCCCGAGCCCCGCCAGAGGACGCTCGCTGGCCCCTAAACCCCCGCAATCCAGCCCGCATGACCCCACGAAAGCATCCGGGTGGCCTCACGGCCTCGGTGGCTCCACTGCAGCTGCGCCCACGCAGCGCGGCAACGTCACAGCAGCGAGCAGCGCCGGCGTCGTCGAGGGCCGCATCGGGCCACTCAGCAACCGGGTCACGGCCTGGAATACGGACGACATGTCCTTGGGAAGGCCCCGGGCCCCTGGAGGCATCCGTCCCACGCCCGCGCGAGTCGATCCGACCCCTCACCGACGCCTCGTCGTCGCGTGAGCTCCAGCGCAGTGAACCAGGACAGTCCGTCCAACCCCTCCTTGGTCCCCTCTTCTCCTCCTCTCCCGTGACTCGACTCGTCGGTGTCCCTCTCCTCTCGCCTCTCTTCCATCCTTCGCTGCTCCTTTCTCCTTCCCCCTTCATCCTCCACCATCCATCCCTCACCACTGCTGCACAGCTACACTCAATTGCCATCGCGATACTTGCATCCCGCGATACACACGTCCCTCTTCCCAGTCTCGACCCCGCTCAATCCGGCAAGATGGCTGCAAACAAGTCGTCCGCTGTTGCGGACCAGGAACCCATCGATGTCCTCTTCGCCCTGCACCCCAAGTTTGACCTGCTCGACTTTGCCGGCCCGTTGGAGGTCATCACCCAGGCTGCGCACAACTTCAAGGACGAGTGTATGTGGCGCTCGCTGCTTCCGTGTCCTCTGGCCATTGGCCGTCCCTGCCAGCATTACTGACGTGTCTCGCCCGCAGCCTCCAAGGCATTCGAAGCGACCATTGCGGGTGCCGAGCCCAAGGTCCTCTCCTCCCAGGGCGTCCTCGTCGGCTCCCAGATCTCCTTCAAGGAGGCCCACGACCGCCTTGAGGAGTTTGACGTGCTCGTCATCCTCGGCGGCAACTCGCAGGAGATCCTCGACAAGGAGATGGAGCCCCTTGGCCTCATCAATGACTTTGCGGAGCTCCAGAAGAAGGACCCGGCCCGGGAGCGGACCATCTTGTCCATCTGCACGGGCTCGCTCTTCCTCGCCAAGGAGGGCATCCTCTCTGGCCTCTCCGCCACCACGCACCCGGACCACATGACCACGTTTGAGAATCTCTGCAGCGAGGCCGCGACCCGGAACCTCACTGAGCGCACTGACGTGATTGAGGATGCCCGATACGTCGTCAACAACCTCCGCTTTGACCTCGGCGACGAGGACGAGAACCCATACATCCGCCGCAAGTCCGACTCGGGACGCCGCCCCTCCAACGCTCGGTGAGACTAGATGCCCTTGTCACGGCCCGCGGCGCCAGAGAACAAAGCTAACGTGGACAAATAACAGCAAGGGGAGCATGTCCTGGAAGGGATCCAACTCGCGCCGCGAGTCCATTGCCCGCCGCGCTGCCATGCGTCTGGGTGGGCTCCGGGTCATCACGGCGGGTGGAGTGAGCGCTGGCGTGGATGCATCGTTGTATCTCGTCAGCGCCCTGGTTGACGACGAGTGTGCGGCGGAGGTTGCCAGGCTCATTCAGTGGACCTGGAACAAGGGCGTTGTCGTCGACGGTCTCGACGTCTAAAGTGCTCATGCCTGGCAGAACGTGCCGGCGAACAACTGTGGTCGCGTGCGACGAGCAACGCAGGGCCCATGTGCGATTAACGACCGAGCTATATCAAAGCCCTAGTCCAATGTATTATGTTGAGATACAAACGCCACAAGAACGGCAGCGCCGTTGGCCTACGTGAACTGGTGCTGTGGGAGGATGATGTGTGCGCTGTGGTTGTTCGTTCAGTAGAGCAGTGAGCGCATTGCGGGGAGAGTGGAGGACCTGTCGGCCCACACCTCTCCGAGCTCCGATGAGCTGCGACGCGACAGCACGGACTCCGACGACGTTGATGACCATGTAGCTCCGTAGGTACAGATGAAGGAGGAGCCAGGCCTATGCATTGGGCGTGACGGCCCGCCGCTGCTTGTACGAGATGTACCGGCGACTGTCGTTTGCAGCCAGCAACAGCCAGCAACAGCCGAGCGCTCTTCTCAGGGTTTCCAGAAGCTCGAGCCAGCTGGCGGGGCGTCTCTCAGACTCGTACGAAGTACTCGTAGGTACTTGGGTACTTCGTGCTTCGTACCCCACCTGTGTACAACTGCGGGCCAGATCGGCTAGCGCTCCCGTCGCTTCTTGAACTTCGAGCTTCGCGACGCGACTCTGTTTCTTCTCCCTTGCACCCGAACTACCTACTCGCAACTACGTACTCATACCTCACCTCGCCCTTCGCACGCCACTCATCCCCACCGCCGTTGAACAGCATCGTCGAGCAGCTGACACGCATCGTACGCGCACGCTCTGCGATCGCCTGCGATCGCGACCCTCGGTTTGCCGCCGCCCGCTCGCCTCACGGCAGCCCCGCCCAGGTCCCTTCGCCATCGCAGGTGCGCCAGCCTGCCTGGCGAGCCACCATACACCATGGCGGAATGGGCCAGCCTCAAGGTCGTCGAGCTCAAGGCCGAGCTCAAGCGGCGCGGCCTTGCTCAGGCCGGTTTGAAAGCGGAACTGGTTGCACGCCTCGAAGCGGCCGACGAGGAGACCGTCGCCGAGGAGACCGTCGCCGAGGAGACCGCCGCCGATGTGGATATTCCCGACGCAGACGACGCGAACGCCGAGCCCGCTGGGACGGAACCTGAGCCTGCTGGGACGGAGACAGAGCCCGCTGGGACGGAGCCTGAGCCTGCTGGGACAGAAACAGAGCCCGCTGGGACGGAGCCTGAGCCCGCTCCGATGGAGCATGCTGACGAGGCTCGCGCAACGGCCCACGACAGCATCGAAGCCTCCGCTGCCGTACCTTCCGATCCCGACCACGGCCATGGAACCTTTGATGATGCGCAGCCGGCCGCAACTGAATCGGTTGCGCAGGAACCTGTTGCCACGAAGCCCGACAGGTCGTCTATGATGGACGATCCGAAGAAAGCAGGCTCTGCGGATGAGACGGCCATGGAGACCACCATCGATGACCTCAAGCGCAAGCGACGCTCTGCGAGTCCGACCCCTAAGGAGGAATCGGTCAAACGCAGGCGTGATCAGGGAGGTGCCGAAGATGCCGCTGGCGAGTTCCTCGCACCAGGTGGGCTAGCACATGACAGCGCCGCCAAGGATGATTTTCCAACTTCCGAGAATGTCGCGCCTGACATCAAAGAATCCCAAGCAACGCCTGTTGTGCCCACCGATGACACCCAGGAAGATGTGGAGGTGCCTCCTGAAGAAGTAGGACCGGCCCGTCACGGCAACACGCCGGCTATCTATGTGAACAACCTGATGCGACCGATGAGAGAATTCGAACTTCGAAGCTATCTCGTCACCCTTGCCACTCCGCCGGGCGACGAACGCGACGACGATGTTATTGTCAAATTCTATGTCGACCCGATTCGCACGCATGCTTTCATCGTCTTTACTTCCGCCACCGTCGCCACGCGTGTCCGCAACCGCCTACACGGCCGCGTGTGGCCTGATGAGAGCAATAGGAAGGCTCTCTTTGTCGATTTCGTCCCAGTGGACAGAGTCGACGACTGGGTGCGCATAGAGGAGAGCCACGCCGGCAGGAACAAGCATGGATACAGATGGGAGGTTGTCTACGAGGCAGATGGGGATGGCAACAATGTTGAAGCCATATTGAGGTCCAGCTCTGTTATGTCCTCAGCAGCTGCCACACACCCCGCCGGCGGGCCCGCAATGCCTGCCGCTGGCCCCGAAGGAGCTCCCACCGGCCCTCGCGGCTACCACGCTTCCGTGGATCGGTATGATTCCCCCAATCGCCTACCCCCTGATCCATCGAGCTCGAGACTAGGCGGGCGCGACTCGTCGGTTCTTTGGCCGCAGCCATCTCCGGATCATGCTGACGACGACTACCAACGTACAGCGCACAGTCTGGGATGCAATTCCAGGCAGTACCCCGAGCCGTGGCCGATCGACGACTGCAGAGCATGCGTGGCTACTACACCAGTGAGACTACCCAGCAGCATAACCGCGAGATCAACAGATATTCCTTCCAGGAGGGGGCTATGTTTGTGGATCGCGGTAGAGAGGTGTTTGAGGGCATCCGACCACCGCATCGCCAGCAGGCCATGGACCGCCAGCGTGGGCTCGGCAACGGCCGCGGACGCGGACGCGGCGGTGGCCGCGCAGGGAGACCTCCCCGCCGAGGACCAGCGCCGTTCTGGTCTCGTGGCGACCGCTATATCCCTGACCGTCCTCCACGATATGTTGAAGATGATCGCCTCCCACGACAGCCTTACGATGACCGCCCTCCGCGATACTACTAGGCCGGATTCGACATCAGGGACCGTGTTGACGACTGAAGGATGACCTTGACCACGAACATCGAAACGAAGGAACGCAACCCCCTCGTCGCAATTGCGACGACGCACGAATGACATGTCTCAGCACCTGTACGGATTTCTTTTCCCTCTCCTCTTTCTCTCGACTGTGCGATCGCTACGCCGCGGGCACGAAGGCCGCCGTCGTACCACACGCGCGGACGCCCGTCGCGCGTACTATAATATCTGGACCTTTGCTTTGGCGTTGGAGGACCCCGCCTGGCAGACACTCCACGCGGAGAAGCTGTGATGGTTGGGGGTATAAACGTGTGGAATTTGACCAAAACAGGCGCTCTTCACTGAGCTGTCACTGAGCTGGAGGATGGATGCTCTTCGCCGAGCTGGAGATGGATGCTCTTCGCTGAGCTTGGTGTGGACGCGGGAGGCCCGTTGGAATTACTAGGAAGTTGGTTCACTCGGAGTTGGTATGTAAACAGGGGCTGGCTGCATGTACGGGTTCAATTGGCTGTCCATTCATGTCGCCATGCATACAGATGAGCTCTTGCTTTACTTGATGTATGTGACTCCTCATAGGATGCAAATTCAATGAGCGATCTCTGCCCTCGTGGAACTCAGAATCTTTGACTGTTGTATCCACGTCGAGCGTTGTACAGCCCGAATAAATACGTGAAGACAAGCTACACATGAAAGTTCGCACGCATACTCAAGAAGGTGATCGTTTTGCACATTGAACATATGAACCACTACTCTAGCACGGCTTTCAGGACGCGCATGTCCTCAGCTTTTTGCCTTTTTTTCCAGAAATCCAAAACCCAATCGTAGACGCCTTTCGACACGAAGAGATCAAACCCATCTGACACCCCCCACCAGCACGCTGTTACGCAGCGCTGGCGAGAGGGGTAGGCTCGACGCCGACACGCTCCTTGCTGAGGATGTCGAGCACGAACTGGCTGGGTCGGTTGTCCTTGTAGACTTTCTGCGAGTTCTTGGCGAGCTCGACGTTTTGGAGGTACTTGTCGAAGAGGTAGGCGCTGTCCATGGGGCCGCCCTTGGCCTCAGGGTGGAACTGGGTGGAGAAGATGGGGCGAGTCTTGTGCAGCATGCCTGTACATGTCATGTCAGCCACCAGTATCATCCATGTGTAACATAGGCTTTGGACTTACCCTCATTGCTGCCATCATTGAGGTTGACAAAGTACTCCTTGAACTCGTTGGGAAGAGTGCTGGCGTCGACGGCATAGCCGTGGTTCTGGCTGGTGATGTGGCATTGGCCAGTCGTCAGGTCCAGGGCCGGGATGTTGTGGGCCCGGTTTCCATACTTGAGCTTGATGGTGCGGGCACCGACAGCCAGGGCGAGCAGCTGGTGGCCAAGACAAATGCCCATGATGGGGATGGAAGACGTCTCCATCAGGCGAGCGAGGCTGTAGACGGTCTCCTGGCAGTGGGTCGGGTCACCCGGGCCGTTGGAGATGAAGACACCATCGAAGTGCTGAGAGACCTTGTGGATGGGGTAGTTGTAGGGGAAGACGGTGACCGAGGCACCTCGGCTGACCAGGCTGCGGAGGATGTTCTCCTTGACACCGCAGTCGAGTAGGGCGACGTGATAGGCGGCACCGGGAGACTCGACAACAAAGGGAGCCTTGGTGGTCACGCGCTTAACGAGGTTGATTTGGCCGGGGTCGATGAAACTCTCGTCCTCATCGGCGTCGTACTCGTCACCGATGGAGATCCTAGCAAGGGAAGAACCCTGCTCTCGGAGGTGGGTGACAATGGCACGAGTATCGACGCCCGAGATGGCAGGGACGCCCTCGCGAGCACACCACTCGCCTAGGCTCTCAACCGCGGTCCAATGGCTGTAGTTGAGGGCAACGTCGGAGACGACGACACCGGCACACTGAATGTGCGGGGACTCGAAGTACTTGAGGAGGTTGTAGCTGTCTCGCTCATTCGAGGGGACACCGTAGTTGCCGATGAGCGGCTGGGTGAAGACGAGAATCTGACCGCGGTAGGAGGGGTCGGTCATGGACTCGGGATACCCGACGAGCGAGGTGGTGAAGACGGCCTCGCCCGAGATGTTGGAATTGGCCCCAAAGGCCTTGCCCTGGAAGACGGGGCCATCCTGCGAGAAGACGGCTGTCAACATAACCGCTCCGGAGGCAGAGAGAGGGGTGAAGCTGTGCGGGCAATGGGGTACTTACCCGAATGGTAAAGGTGGCAGGCAGCGAGGCGACGGGCGCAGTGGCCCGGATACCCTGGAAGGGAATCTTCCTGCCGGCGCTCCCGGCGGCAGCGGACTGCTGAGACAGGAATCGGACCTGGAAGACGGGCCGGGCGGCGGCGGCGGCGGCAGGCTTGGCCGCCGGTTTGGCGAAGCTGATTGCCAGTCGGGAGAGCATGGCAATCGTTGGACAAAGTCGAGGTAGATTGATGCGAGATAAGAAGACGGTCGAGATAGGGGCGACGCCTAAGATGACTGGGACCTCCACAAGTGGTCTGTGTGAGAGGGAGAAGGGGTCAGTTGGGGACACCGGGACATTGGTGGAACGAGGCAGCCGTGAGCAGCGAGTCAAAAGCCGCGAGGGTCGACGTACCAGAGAGATAATCCTGCGGTGAGACCCATCAGCATGCAAGCCACACGAGAAGTCACAAGGGAAAGCGGGCACGGGCAGGGCGGTTGGGAAGCGGAGCGGGTGACAATGGCCGGCGCAACGAGGCCGTCAACGGGCCACGGAGACTGGCGAGGACGGGGTCGTCGTGCCACGGCATAAAGACAGGGCACAATCAGGCACGACGTACTTGAGAGGTGAAGACCGACGGGCGCCCGTTCATAAGGGCGGATTGCTGCGGGATGCAGTGCAACGGGGCGGGTAGTCGAGGCAGCAGGGGCACTCGGAGGGGACGAGTTGTTGGTGAGGCTTTTCAGGTGCTTGATCCGGGGCGTGGCCGGGCCGGGTCGGGGTGCCGAGGAGACGGTGGGGGTGGATATGACGGAATGGCGGTGCGGTGGTGATGTCTTCGTGCGACTCTGTGGTGCAAGAGCGGTTGCAGGTGACGAGAGAGAGGAGGAGAGGAAAGGAAGAAGAAAGGCGCGAGAAGAAGGGGACCGAGAAGTACGGATAGCGGGACCGGGGGAGTGGACAAGAGTCACAGTCGCAATCAGTTCACAGCCACTGGGCCCCCACCGCCTAATTTTTTTTTTCTCCCTCTCGCTCCAGGCTCTTTACCGCCCAGAGCCAACGGCCGCGGCGCTTGACCGCTTTCGGGTGGCTCGTGCGGCGCCGATATCGTCCCGCAGCTGCGTCAGCCAGCCACTGTCCCGCTGACTGTCCCGCTGGCCGTCCCGCGCTGGCAGGTCCCAGGGGGAGCCCCCCGGGCCGTCACACTGTTAGTAACCGCTACGACGCGGCCCAGGGCGCGCCGCGGACGAGCACGAGCAGCTGCGAGGCATTGACGACGGGCCTTTCATGTGCTGGCCCATGTGCTGGCCGGGGCGGACTCCCGCGGGCAGCTGATCTGGGTGGCCGATGGCACAATCGCATCCCTGGGTCTCGAACACCGGCTGCCGCGCCTCTGTTGTCGGTTCGAGGTACCCCCGCGAGGGCGCAACGCCCACGAGGCACCCAGCGCTACAAGGCACATGCCAGCCACCCAAGCCGTATGCGTCGTGCCGCGCGGGCGGGGACGGGACGCCGGTAGTGAGCTCACGGCTCGCTTCCGATGCTGTCCGGATGGAGGGCCTGGAGGCATGTGGCAATTGGGCGAGAGGGACTAGGCGAGGGACTGGGCGAGAGGGACTGGCTGCGCTTCTATAGTGCTCGATTCGATGGCTGCATGGGCGCCGTCATCTCTAATATGTGCTTCGTGGGCGGCGAGCGTGCCTCTAGTCGTACTTCGTACTCGTACTCGCACCCCATGCCGGCCCGCCATGCAGTTCCCCGTCCCTACAGGGCTCCCAGCTCCTTGAGCTTGCTGACCAGGCCGCCCACGTCCTCGACCTTGCCGCCGCCCTGTCTCGCCGCGGGCTCTGTGTCGCCTTGTTAGCAACGCCGTCGTGTCTCGAGAATCCGACAGATAGGACCTACCCATCACCTGCAGCACCTTGAGCCGCCTCTCGTTGTCCAGGCCAAAGTCCTTCATCGTCATCTTGTCCAGCTTCTTCTTCTTCGCCTTCATGATGTTGGGCAGGCTCGCGTAGCGCGGCTCGTTCAGCCGCAGGTCCGTCGTCACCACCATCGGCAGCTTCGCCCGCACCGTCTCCACGCCGCCGTCCACCTCCTTGGTCACCGTCACGCTGTCGCCCTCGCCGAACTCGACCTTGCTCGCCTGCGTCGCCTGCGGCCACCCCAGCAGGCCCGCCAGCATCTGGCCCGTCTGCGCCGAGTCGTCGTCGATGCTCTGCTTGCCCAGGATCACCAGGTTGCTCCGCTGCTGCTCCACCGCCTTCTTGAGCAGCTTGGCCACCATCAGCGGCTCCAGATCCTCGCCCTCCTTGATCTCCACGTGGATGCCCCGGTCCGCCCCCATGGCCATGGCGGTCCGCAGGATGTCCTGCGCCTTGGCCGGGCCGGCGGAGATGGCGCAGATGTCCTCGACGCCGCCGGGCGCTCGCTTCTTGTCGCGGATGCGGACCGACTCCTCGACCGAGAGCTCGTCGAAGGGGTTCATCGAGTGCTTGACCCCCGCCGTCTCGACCGCCGTCTGCGCCTTGTTGACCCGAGGCTTGACCTGCACCGACGCTGCGTTAGTTCCTCTTCTTCCTCGAGCGCGTATGCTCCGGGACGTGCACGTACGGCATAGTCGATGACCCGCTTGACGGGGACGAGGATCCGTAGTGCAGACATGGCGACTGTTGCGAGTCAATGGCACTGGGTTGTTGGAGGAGGAGGAACACCGGGGCACCGTCATGGATGGCCCGAATAGTCCCGGCTAAGACCGGCTCCAACCTCGGCCACCCGACTCACGTGACCATGAAGCCACGCTGGGTCGGCTCCCGACGGACGACGACTTGCCATAAGAAGCGAACAAAGGACGGGGACGAGCTGTTACCGCCTATGGGGAGAAGTCGTATGCTCAATTAGCAAGGACACGGTTGGATTGCAGATGCAAACAATTGGGAGCCGACCTATGTCAAACATGCAGGCACAGTTTGTGAGTCGGAGGCTCCATCTCAGCATCCCGGTCCTGACCATGGGAAACAGTACGCTTTCTTCCCATTGGGTCTGTGCTCTCACGTTGAATCAAAGATACCCATGCGTGATGCAATCGTCAATTCTACCAAAGCTCAGTTCCCAACACATGCCAATGCTCAAATTCCGTATGCGTACGCGCCTAGACTCCCGCCACCCCATCCCTCTTGAACCAGCGCACGGCGGCATCCGCCATCGCCTACCAGTCATCCCACTCATCCGTCTTCTTCGACTTTTGCGGTGCCGCGGCCGCTCCTCTGCTCTTCCCCATGCCCATTGCGTTGGTGCCGATGGAATTGTTACCCTGCTTCCTCTGGTCCGCCAGGGTGGAGAAGTCGTCCCAGAAGTCCTTCCGGGACTCGTCCAGCGGCGCGTCTCGGCGGTGGTCGTCGCCCTCGACGAACTTGGTGAAGCCGTCTTGGGCGTTCTTGCCGGCCAGCTGAGCCTGTCTGGCGAGTTGGGCGGCGGTGAGCTGTGCCTGCTTGGCAAACTCTCCCTCGGCAATCTGCAAAGTCTCCGTCAGTCTCGTCCGCCGTGGTCAAGGTGGCTTGTCCAAGCATACACTTTTTGCCGTGGGCTGAATGTACCCATCGTTGACAGTCTTTACCGTCTTCGAAACCGTAGACGTGAACCAGCCGAAGCCCTTGGTCAAGGCCGCCATGGGATCCTTCTGCACCTCTTCAAAGTTGGGCAGCGCTCCCTGGTTCGTCTGGGCTGGCGCTGGCATGTTTCCGAACCCGGCATACTTGCCTCCCTGGCTAGGCGGCAAGTCATCCGGGCGCGATGCGTTGTCCGCACCCAGCTTGGCAAAGTATCTGTCGTCCACCTTGGCTTTGCCGCCTCTGCCCGGGCTCTGGCTGCGGCTCGTGGACCCGCTGAGTGGCGTCCCCGTTCGCGATGTCGACCTTTGCACCGCTGATGCTGTCACGCCCGGAGACGGCACTGCCGCCGGCTTCCTCTCCTTCTTCTCTCCGGCGACGTACTCGCGCCCCTCGACCTTGCAAGACAGCCTCTCCTTCCACTCCTCGCCCACCTCGCCGCCGTATCGCTCGGCAATGGTGGCGTCTTCCCAGCTGATCCCCCTCATCTGCGTATCCTCGTGCCCCTCGAAGAAGCTCCTCCAGCCCTCGTTGCCCCCGAAGCGCATGCGCTCAATCTCGCTCGCCTTGAACGCATCCATCGAGATGCTCCGCACAAACGAGATGTGGACGCCCAGCCCACGGTGCACGCCGGCGCACGACAGGCAGATGAAGATGCCGAACTTGGGGGATGCCCATTGCGGAGACGGCACGTGGCAGTCGCAGCAGAGGTTGTTCCCGGACTCCTTTTGGAGGGCGGCCAGCTGTTGTCCCCGTCGTCGGTCAGCGGGACAGGTGGCCACGGGCACGGGCAAGGGGGCAGACTGACCTTGGACCGCGTCTCCGGGTCGACCTCCCACATGGCCTTGGAAGCCATGCTGTCGTCCCAGGCCGTAGAGCGAGTAGATGCGGGCGCGCCTGGTGCAAGCGGTTGACTACGGGCGCGGGTTGGAAGATGATGATGGTTTGCTGGCTGCTCGAGGGGTTGGCGCGTGCTTGCGCTGGCAGGGAGGTCGCCCATGTGGGGCGGCTCTGCAGCAGCGCGCCCCAGGCTGTCCGCAGGGCCCAGGCTGCCCCCTTGCCCCCATAATAAGGCCACCCGCTTCCTGTTCGGCTCCCCCTGCCATGCCACTGCGATTGTGACGATGCAAGCCTGGAAACCCTTATCCAGCCTTGAATTACTGGCTGGCAATCAGACCAATCAATCAACGGCACAAAGTAGTCTATACTACATTATGAAAGGGAGATGGATCGGTCAGGGGAGCACCGCGCATATCGAACTGCCTCAGTCACCACTGCGACATCACGCCACACAACTTCTCATTGAATGCACAGCTACACCTCCACATTGCCGACTTCACCGGTTGCCGGACAGTGCCCACGGGTTGAGAGCAGAAACGGATCAAGACCCCTATCCGGGAAAGGGTCACATCACATCTGGCATTCTTTGGCGATGCCTCGAACATGCAGTCACCATGCAGGGAAGTCACCGCCGTACCCGTGCTCCGTATCAAATCTATACCGGGTAGCTGACTGGATCATGTAGTCAATGGCGATCACAAAGCCGATGCGCTATTCCAATTCCAGCCGTTCCCTGATTCGCCCTGATACGGAGTCACACCCACAGAGGCTCTGCCGCCTCATCTTGTGCTCAGTCTTACACCTGCATACTTCTCAGAGACTCTGCCCGTACGAACGGCAATGCCACAGCGACTTGCGCATCTTCTCAGTTGCTGTTTGTCCAACAGCCCTTGATTGCGCATGAACAATGGCATCCCATTTGTAGATGACCGGGAACCTTGCAGATAACAGCCCCGGAACGAGCCCGATAGATCCGGAGCCGTTGGTCACTGTACAGCCCAATGACATGGCGGCCAACTCTGGTGCTCCGGGAACGGACATCAAAAGGAAACATTTCGCCTCAAGAGGTGGCCCCAGCGCCTGGAAGACAAGGGTAGATTCCATGGCCAGAGAAGTGCTCAAATGCTCCTCGGCCGGATCCATTGGATATGACAGGCGTATCAAGAGCGATGGTTGGGGAGGAGATTGAGCAAACGATACAAAAATATTCTCCCACGGGCCTTGTGGCGAACCTCACTGACATGAAGCCACCAACACCGACTTCGTACACGCGGCATGCGTGATATGGGGGAGGCGGGCTGGGAGATAGCGGATGCATCATGCATGAGTCTACTAACACCGTGTTGGCTCGCCATCTCCGGAACCCGCCTCTGGGGGCCGATTGATCGAGAATGGGAGCTAAGTTCCAAGTCTCGCTCACCGAGTCTCCTCCTGCAGCCAGAGGTGGTGTCTGCGTTGTTGATTTTGTGCCACCCCGCTCCGTACCCGACGGGAGCAGAAAAATAATAGAATCATCCACCCTGTTGTCGAATGTCAGCTCTTGCTTCACTTCGCCTGTTGATATTGGCTGGCAACTGAATCATGCCACCCGCGCCAAAAGCCGATTACCGCTGCCAAATGCTTTCTTCCTCAAGTCCCTTTACCCTTAATTCGACGCACTGCGAAAAAGCCTTGGATTCGCATCCCCGGTTGTCGTTTGGCTCCGAGAAGCTCATGATCTTCCGCAGTCTTCGACAGTGGATACTAGATGTGTCTGCCATTACCGAGCCCTGGCACGAGTTTGCACTGCTTGCCGTCAAGGGCCTCATCTTGGTGTATTCGGTTGTGGCACTGCTGCGGGTCCTGGTATCAACGTACGCACGACAACCCGGGCTGCCCAAATCTGTCACGACAGCACGCCAAGCGAAACATATCAAGCTCGGCATTCCCCTGGCACCCTGCGTCACGTTTCATCTGGCTATGAAAGTCAAGGGAAAGGGGCGTCTGTTGAAGTTTGGCTGCTCGGTGGGAGTCATAAAAGCGATGGCGGTCCTGGACATGGGGGAAGGTTGGAGATCATCCATCAGGGGCCAGATGAAGCTATATGGGCTGTTTGCTTTCATCAAGGGCTCAACGACTCTGCAAGGCAAAGGAGCTACAGCGGATAAATAGACTCTGATTCAATTTATATTGGTCGCAAAAGCTACCTTGCGATTGTGTTGAGCCGCACTTCTCAGATATACCAGGTTGGGTTCCGTCGGATCGGGAGCTATGGAACGTTCTGAGAGAACAGTGACCCCCCAATCGTTGCATCCTGTGTTACGCAACAACGTTATTAACGGCGGGGCTCGACCAACACACACTATCAAGTGACTGGGCTCGTCATGTTCAGGTCAAAGTGCATGCATGGGCGGGGCTCCGGCAGGATATCGTCTGGAGGCCCACAAACAAGGTCTGAAACATGGCAGTATTGGTTCCTTTGTTCATTCACGGTCCGGGGAAGCTTCTGACCAACGAAAAGAGTGTTACGCCTGGGTCTCGAACGCGGAGTCAGAGCTTGCAATGTTCCTCGTGCAGGGCCGAAGGATTGGTGCATGGCGTAGATGCGTGTTTTTGGCTGTGGCGTGCAGATATACTTGGCGAGGTGATTGGTGGACGTGGTGTGGGAGCGACTACCCATGGGCAGCAATGAAAAACCTCAATCCTAGATGATATCCTTAGCTAATCCATCTCCTCATGAAAGCGCCCCTTGAAGCCATAGGGAAGTAGATGTGTGCTTTCGTGCCGCGGGCTCTAGGAATGGTAGTGAGTTGCCTGCACATGGTGATAAATAGCTATCGACTTGGGCAATGTGAACATGTGTTCGCTATATCCAGACTCTAGACTGTCCTCACATATGCATCTACCCTCGATGCAAGCTTTGCGAACTGCCCCGGATGGAGTCAAATGGCGCGAGACTGGTGATAGTATTCCGCGAGGCGATAGCAGCCATGGTATGTGTATGCAGGTGCACGCTATTGGCAAGGATTCACGACAGCAGCTTTGAAAGTGCGGACTTGAGGAGGCCGTCGGGTGAGGGATAAGTGAAGATGTAAAATGTTACGGTTATCAACTTGCTGTTTTACATGCCATTAAGAAATCGTACCTTGGTATTAATCTGAGAGAACTGAGTGTCTCATGATCCGGCCCATCCCGTGGAGCTTGAAGAGACAAGGAGGATTCTCTCTGTCCACGGATAGCCATCCCATGTAAATGAGCGAGGCTGCTTTCTGGCAGAATTATGAAGAAGGACGGATTCATTCAAAGGCACAACGTTCTATTCCTTCTGTGTAAAGGTCGTCCATCAAGGCTATCAACCTATAACCGACGTCCGTTCCATTAGAAATACTCATCAGACGGGTTTGATCACATGAAGCTCTTTGAAGAAGGGTCGAACCGAACAACTTGAAGCAACCGTCATTGCATTTGCCTCCAGTCAGCTGCTGCATACTGAGCTCGCGTTGACCAAGTGTCGGACGTGGAGCTCGGGCTGGACAAGGCTGTTGATGAGGTTGGAAAGAGACGACCAATCACGTGATCCACACCCAAAACCCAATCAAGCTCTGAAATACTTTGGAGTATCTTACTCGTACTCGTATGTGAGTAGAAGTCTCGGCGACCCGCTCCATGCGGACCACTCCGTCGACGCGCAGCGCGCCGCGGGGGCAGTTCCGGAGTCCGATGTACGAGTATACGCAATGCTACTTCGTATATGACATACTTCACAGGCAACAGGGTAAGGATTAGTTCACACCAACGCTATACGACAACACTCTTTCGGTGAGCAAATATACTCGTATTATGATTTATGTATTGGGCATTTGAGAATGATATTCAAGGATCAGGTACGAAGTACCTGGATGGGGCAGTTGGGCTGTGGGGCCGTTAGGCCGCTGTGCCACCCCGCTTTTGATGTGGCACCGTCATGGTGTGCCCTCAGAAGAATGCAGTCGCCCCGGGCCGTTTGCAAGGAGCCCCCAGCTTTAAGTTCACTTTGGAACGCGCGAGTGCCTGCATTTCTCTTGATAGAGACAGACTGCTGACTGGCATCCTGGGCGAAGACGTGACCTGTATTGAAGCATGCGGATACTGTTTCAAGGTTTTCAGGATCGTCAGTGCTTCTTTCTCTCCCCGGATCCACATTGGTGCCTCCCCTGATGTGGGGAACTGTCGCCTGGAACTACGAGTAGCTCATATTCATCGGGCAATTGAACTTGTATTACGGAGCATATAGGACCAATATTTTTGCGATGCCTGCGCTATACCGCCGGACTCGGCGATGCACTGAGCGGTATACTGGGCGATGCTCTGAGCGCTGAGCGCTGTATGATGCGCTGAGTGCACGCTGTGGCGCGAGATGCGGCAGTTGGGCGCCTGCGTTGTGGCGTCGCTTTCTGTTCAGGTTACGGAGTAGTTGTCAGTTGATGTTTAGTTTTCATCTGTAGAAATTTAGGTACTCGAAAGCTATAGATCGAGAACGATTTTCAGTCATGCCCTCCCTCACGAATTTATTTTGATAGTCCCTCGCAAACATTGTGTTTCCGGTTCCCTACTACTACACCTGTTTGTGTGCAAAGCGAGTACCGCGGACTTGGCAGGGTGACAATGGAGGCGCCGTTCACTTGGTAGGCGCTACAAGTACACGACATCACCATTGCGCTGCGCTGGCGAAGCACATTACCATCAGTTGTGTCATAAGCTTCCCTTTTCAAGTATTGCACCGAGCTATTCCTCTTCCCAGCCGGTTCCCGCTTAAGCTATTTTACAACCCAGCAGAATCGTGACGGAAAAAGAAAAAAGTACAAATATACATGAAAAGGGTCGTTTGTGTCCTCCGATGCTGCTTGGAGATAACAAGTTGCCAAAGATAAAGAGGGTAGTCAGGAGCCTCCCCAAGACCCAAGAGTCCAGACAGCTGGTGTGTCGTCCTTCTTGGACCAGGTTGTGGCTCCAACGCCACTTGCATCGAGAGTGTAGCAAGCATCTACCGTAAGAGATATCGTCGAAAATCGCGTGCCATACCGTAAGTATGCTCATCCAGCTGAGACACGTCCCAACCTGGCGAGATAACTTTGCCTAGCGATTAGGCAGCGATGGTGGCAGCAGGAGCCTCGGCGGCAGCCTCGGCGCCGGTGCCCTCCTCACCCTGGGGAGCGTTGGCCTCCTCGTCAGTCTTGTCGGGGCTGTCGATGGCCACCTTGACGGCGATCTCACGGCCCTCAATCTCCTTGCCGTTCATCTCAGCAACAGCCTTCTGCTGCAGCTCCTCAGAAGCCAACGTAACAAATCCGAAGCCACGTCCCTTGCGGGCCTCGCCACGGGCCTGGAGCTTCTTGATCATGAATCGCGGGATGGGTCGCAGCGCGATCTTGGCCGAGGAAGGCTCGTATGCCTGGAAAAGCTCAATGAGCTATCGCATATGTCAGCATCCTATTTCGAAAGCGGTCCTGTCCACGACAACACCTCGTGCTCACCTTATCCTCGGTCAGGTCGTAGGGCAGGTTAGCGACCATGACCTTGGTCTTGGATGGAATGCCATCCGCAGGGGGGCCGCGCTCTCGGCGTTCACGCTGAGGGCGAATCTGGGTCTTGGAAGCCTTGGCCTCGCCGTCAGTCTTGTACGTGTTTGTGATATCCGACAATGGCTGCACCTCAGTAGTGTCCTCGGCATCGGCAGGGGCGTCTGCGGCATCAATAGCGGCAGGTCCGGTAGTTTCGCCCTCGAACCTCTCCTCGCCAGCGTCCTGTGATTCTGTTAGCTGTTTACTTCCAAAGCTGGCGTGGTTGGGCACACGTACGCCAGCGCGACCACCACGGCCGGAGCGGCCGCCACGGCCACGTCCACGGCCACGGCCACGGCCAGAGGCGCGACGGCGGGAACCCTCAGCGCCAGAACCCTCGCCGTTGGCACCGTCAGCCTTCTCACCAGCAGCCTCGGGCTTGCGGGCAAGCTGGACGGACACCTTTCGCTCAAGGACCTCCTTGCCCGAGAGCTCCGCAATGGCGCGCTCGGCCTCGGTAGGGGTGGAAAGATCAACGAAGGCGTAGCCGACAGGGCGGTCGGTGCGAGGGTTCTTCGGGATGGAGACAGACTCCCTGTGGTACAAAGTGTGGTCAGCGAGAGCTTCAGGAACGGTGTGACGTGCGGTGAGTTGCAGGACTGTTGGACACGTGGACAAGCCAAACGACCTGAATGAAGCCAGCCGCGCGTTGTAACGACAAGACACAGGATGTAATGAAGCTGTAGGAACCGGCCTCGCCGGTCGCGAAAGGCATCTTGCGAGCAGTCCGCGACGGGGCGGTCAGAGGCAGCGGGAGGGCATGGCAGGGAAGAGCGCAGCACTGCGAGTGGCAGAGGGAGAGAGGTCTCGTCGCAGAGTGCGACAGAGGTAAGAGATGGACAGGTGAGCGTGCATACACAAGATAGCTCTTGAAGAAGTCCTTCAACTCCCCCTCGGTTGTCGCGTAGGCCAGGTTGCCAATGTACAGGCGGCGGCCCTCGGCAGCGCTGGCCGAAGCAGCCTCGTTGGCGGCGGCCTTGTCATCGGCAGGCTGGCTGATTGAGATATTGCTCAGAGTGTTTGCAACGTCATTGACGGCGGCCTCAGGGGCCTTCTCCACGTTGGTAGCAGACATGTTGATGGGCTGGTAGATGGAGGTTTGACTGGTGAGTCGGTGGATGACGGTCGAACGTAGGCTGGCGAGTGCGGGCAGCAACGTTCGATGGAGAAACTCGGGAGTTGAACTCTGGTGCAATGAGGGAGGAGATTGGTCAGGGTAGCTTCGTGCCCTAGATAACGTTGAGGGTAGACAGACGACGATGCGTTGCGCGGAGACACAAGTTTGACTGGTGATATGTGAAGAGGAGAGAAAAGGGGAAACGCCAGTCGGAGTCGCGAATCTGAAATATTTTCTGGCCTGGCGGCGCTCCTGCACTGGTACTGGGGGACGTGCAGGGGTGCGGTGCTGGGCGTCGGTGGTGGCGAGGCAGGCTCTCAGCAGGCGCCAGGGCGCTGTGGCGGCAGCAAACAGCGGCCTGGCGGCAGCAAACGACGGGCGGGAGCAAGTGCGGTGCGGGGGCCGTCCGTGTCCATTCTCCGAGCTACCAAGTATTTACTCCAGGTGTGCACCTCACCTGATGCTTGGTATGACTAGACGGAAGCTCTTGCCGCAGCGAGCCAGCGACTCACCGACATCGTCCACAGGGCGCTGCTGCCTTGCGCGTGCCTCCCATTATTATTTCTGTCCGGTGGCTGAATGAGCCAGGTGGCATCTCCTCACCGCGTGTGCACCTGCCGCATGAGTGGCGGTATTACGTGCGAGTACTTCGTACCTTTGTACTTTGTCTGACATGTACTTTCTTACAGAGGCGCTGAATCACTCGGCGTGCGTGCAGGGACCACCGTAGCGAACCTGCGCTGGCTTCAGCCTCGTCCTCGTACACGCCAGACACCTGCTAACTCGAATGCTGTGCGTCAGAGTTCAACTCGGCCTCGCCCGACGCTTTCAACGTGTCAGGGTGCGTCCAGCCTCACCGCCGCAGTGAGTGGAAAGTACCCAAACTCCAGGCCGGCCAGCTGTTCTGTCCGATTCGATGTCGTGCCAAACCCTCCAACTCAGTTGCGAAGTCCCGTCAAGCGCGCACCTTACACCAACCGTTTGACTGTCGCCTGAACCTTGGAAGGAATTGTGATCCACGAGCCCTACCTTACCTTTAAAATCTCGCCCGGCCCCAGAATCCTCAATTAAGCTCGTTCCACCTACGTCCAGAAGCATCGTCGCCATGGCAGAAAAATGCCAAATACTCGTCATGGCGAGCGGCAACGGCTCCAATTTCTAGGTCGTGCTTGACGCCGTCGCCAGCGGCACCATCCCATGCCAGCATCTGCCGCCTGGTCGTGAACCGGGAAGGCATACGCCACGACGAGGGCGGACAACAACGGCATTCCGTGGGAATACGTCAACCTCATATCCCATGACTACCAACCAAAGGGGCGAAAGGGACCTGGAGAAGCTGTAGGAGGCGAGGATAACTACGACGCGGCGTTGGCGGCAAAGGTGCTCGCCAGTGAGCCCGGCCGCAGCTCATCGTCCTGGCCAGCTGGATGTATACTTTCTGGAAGTTCCTGGATCCCGTCAGCGCGGCGGGCATCAAGCCATCAACCTACACCCACCAGGGAAGCCACGTACATGTAGTATGAAGAAAACCGAGGCTATGACCAGGCAAATACGATGGCAACCATGCCATTGAGCGGCAATTTGCGGGTTTCCAGGATGGCAGGCTAGAGAACAAGGCTGGCATCATGGTCCACAACGTCGTCAAGCAGGTCGACCAGGGCGAGGCTGTCTTGACGAGGAGGTGGAGTGCCTACCAGGGGACGACCTGGAGAAGCCGACGGAGAGGATTCGCACTCATGAGCACGAGCTGCTGGTCGACGGCGGAGGTTGTGGGAGAGATCTTTGCCAAGAAGCAAAAGAATGCGAGTAGGATAGACGTCACTTTGGCAGCGGTGCTCCCGTTCTGTTGGTGATGACCAGGGGCACAGCTCCACTGGGGCGCCATTCTAGAAGATCCAGGTGCCGCCCCCGGAGCGTCGGGAAGCCCGCTGGCGGGATTCCCTGCCAGCGGCTTGGCCTGTCGCGGGGCTTCTTCAATGCTGCCAGGCCAAAGAGATGGCTCGAAGCCGCACCTCGCTTCGGCAATGCAGGCTCTTTGTCGCCGAGTCTTCGCCACAGCCCTGGGAAATGCTCAGTTACAGTGCATGCATCGCATTCAATGGCCAGAAAAGCGCCGTACAAGGAAGCAAGCAAGCATATCTGGAATAATCTACGCGAAACAGACAGCTCCGCCCCCGGGGACTGACCCAGCCGATCGGCTTGATTGATAAGATATCCCAGGTTCTTAGCCCCGGCATCGGACTTTTTGTGCCGAGATTTACGAGTACGTCTTTTTCAACAACGCGACTCGCATCACACGCACCAACGCCTCATCCACCGGACGAAACAAGAGCCAACCAGTGCCTGTTCGGGACTCTCGCCTCGGAAACCACTGGTTGGATTCTCGGATAAGCGCCGCCGACTCCGACGCCGCCGTGCCGTGCCGTCCTGCCCGGCAACGGTCGCAGCGCGATGGCCGTGTCCGACAGGACCGTCCTGGTCCTGTACGGATCCGAGACGGGCAACGCGCAGGACATGGCCGAGGAGCTGGGGAAGCTATTCCAGCGACTGCGCTTCGAGAGCCGCGTCGAGGAGCTCGATGCGGTCGATCTGGTACGGGCCCTCGCAAGTATGACGATGACTCCCGCATCTCGCTGACGATCCTCCGCAGAGTGCGCTCCTCCAGTTCCAGCTCGTCATATTCGTCATCTCCACGACGGGGCAGGGAGACATGCCGCACAACTCCCTGCTCTTCTGGAAGAAGCTGCTGCGCAAGAGACTGCCCCCCGGGTGCCTCGCTCAGCTGCGGTACACGTGCTTCGGCCTCGGGGACAGCACATACCTCAAGTGCGCCTTGATGCCGACCCCGACTCATGACAGCGCAGACTGACATCATGATCCAGGTTCAACTGGGCAGCCCGAAAGCTCGTCAGGCGGTTGGAGCAGCTCGGTGCCAGCACCTTCATGGAGCCTTGCGAAGCCGACGAGCAGTTTCCTGAAGGGTATTCCACATCCACCCCTCAACGCCGTCTGAAGATGGTCGTGTTGACATTTTGTCTCTCCGTAGCATCGACGGGAGCTTCGTGCGCTGGGCAGATGATCTGAAGAAGCATCTTCTCGAGCAGTACCCCCATCCGCGCGGCTACCAGCCCATCCCGGAGGAAGTAAACCTCCCTAGTCGGTGGTCCCTGGAGCCGGCCCTGCGAAACGTTGGCCACGGCCCTCGAGACACCAAGCCGGAGCCCCTTCTAAACGGACACGCCGAGTCGTCAACGTCCAATCTGCCGCCGTCAGACCTCCTCGCCATCCCAGACGGCTGGACGGCAACCATCGCGGACAACAAGAAAATGACCCCAGACACGCACTGGCAAGACGTCCGCCTCGTGGCTTTCGACATCCCCAGCCGCGGCGCCGGCCAGAAACTCCACTGCAACCCGGGCGACTGCCTCACTCTCTACCCAAAGAACTTCCCCGAGGATGCCCAACGGCTCATCTCCCTCATGGGTTGGGAGTCCGTCGCCGACCAGCCCCTCGACCTCTCCCTGTGCGGCCCCCTGCCTCACGCCCTACACGCCCCTTCGCCATGCACCCTCCGCGGCCTGCTGCTCCACAACGTCGACTTCACGGCCGTGCCGCGGCGCTCGTTCCTCAAGAGCATCTCATTCTTCTCCTCGAACCAGGACCACAGGGAGCGGCTCCTTGAGTTCACCGCGACCGAATTCCTCGACGAGTACTTTGACTACGCCACGCGCTCTCGTCGCTCCATCATCGAGGTCCTCGAGGAATTCTCCTCGGTCCGCGTACCCCCTGGGCGCCTCCTTGACGTCTTCCCCCTCATCCGCGGCCGCGACTTCAGCATCGCCAACGGCGGCGCCATGCTCGCCCACCCTACGCGCGAGGACACGACCCGCGTCGAGCTCCTCGTCGCCATGGTCAAGTACCGCACCATCCTGCGCAAGCCCCGCCAGGGCCTCTGCTCGCGGTACCTCACTGACCTCCCCGCCGGCACTGTCGTCCGCGTCTCCCACAAGCCGGTGCTCTCCCCCGTCCACGGCCCGGCCAACGCCAGGCGCCCACTCGTCGCCATGGCCACGGGCACGGGCATCGCCCCCGTGAGGTGCCTCATCCACGAGCGCCTCACGCACCCTTCCCCGGCTCCGGCCCTCCTCTTCTTCGGGAACCGCAACCGCGCCGCCGACTTCTTCTTCGCCGAGGAGTGGGAGGCCCTCGCGCGGGACGACCGGCTGCTCGTCTTCCCGGCCTTCTCGCGCGACCAGCGCAACAAGATCTACGTCCAGGATCTGGTCCGCCGGGAGTCGCCGCGCCTGGCCGACCTGATCCCCCAGCTGCCCATTTTCGCCGTCTGCGGCGGATCGACCAAGATGGCCGACGCGTGCAAGAACGCCGTCTTCGACCCGTTCGTCGAGGCGGGTGACGAGCAGGAGCGCAAGAAGACACTAGATGCAGTGACTTGGTGGCAGGAGATCTGGTAGACTGTCCAGACGCTCCCTGGCTTCGTCAGACAAGGCTCAAACGCTGTAGATGTACTGCAGCCCCTCAAAGTCAACAAATGAACCACAAAGACCATAGGACTCAGCTGTCGTGTACTACTGCTGTATTGAAGCATGCGTGACTAGCCAGTCTAATGACTCATGAGAAATGTGTGTGCGTGCCATGCTTGATGGGCCCTATGATTGATACATCTTCCTGTTCTACAACAGCAGTCGTGAGATGCATGTCTCCTTGCACCGATCTGCGAAATAATACCCCGTTCCTCGCATACCCTGAAACCCCTCTTTGGCCAATAGCTCTCGGTGCTCGTGGATGTGTAGGGATATAAAACAAGAGAACTACCCAATATAAACACCATTTGACCATATTCCTGAGCAGATTTGTGCTCGGTTTCGATCCAAACACACAAACATGTAAGACTTCAATGCCAGATTGAGACTGTGCTCCGGTTTGCTCACCACGAGACAATCAGCTCATGACTCCATGCGATTCTCCTCGTCGAAAATCCCCACGGTGCCGGAACTCCTTCGCTATCGCTATTTCCAGAACAAACGAACAAAGAAAACAAATAAGAAAAGTGTGGCCGCGCAAAGCGGGACGTTGGTGCATCTCCGGCGTACAGAGTGTTGAGACGGCATTTCTCGGTTGTGCAGCCACCGTCATCATCGGTCTTCTTCTTCTTCCCAGCTATATCGCTTCTCTGCCATTTGAGGCACATGGATTAGATCTCTACCGGGGTCGATGCGTCCATGCTCGGACGAATTCTTGGGTTCTGATGTTCGGCTCGATTCTGCTGGCTCTTCTGCGTGAGGATGCAGCAGCGCCAGCTCTTGTCCGCCTCGGTGCGATGAGGCGCGTTGGTGAGACTGGCTCGACCTGACATGAGAGAGGCTAGCCTGCCGCGCTATTTCCTCCACAATCCTCTCCTCCTCTTCGGTATAGTTGCTGCCCAAGCTTCCCTCAGAGGGAAGAGAGATCGCGTTGAACATTGGTATCGGAATGCTTTGTCCATCGGTACCAACGGCACGATGCATCATGTTTTGCCGGCGAATATGGACATTTTCGGGGAGTGGCCCGAGGCAGACGACTTTCGACGGGTCTATTGGTGTTCTTTGAAATAACGCTGGCGGTATTGATGGCAGGGTGTCGGCCGTCGGCGACACTGGGGGCGTCGAAGTCACTGAACGGGATCGACCAGTGCCCCCCGTACGCGAGCTGGTTTGGTCACCTCGACTTCCAGTTCCGGAGATCGATCTCGGAGACATGGAAGCCGTGACGGGAGATGGCAGGTCTATAGATCGAGCATTCCAGTCTGTGCGGGGAGAGATGGGCGAGGGCTCTGACACTGGGAAGGAGTTTGAGTCTCCACCGCGTGACCTCGTTGGGGAGATGGGCGACGGCTGATCAGGTAGTTGATCGACTTGGGCTGGGCGGAGATCCGGAGTCGCCTTTTCTGGCAGCAGCATATTGCCGTCGGCTGGTGGCGTAAAGGCCGGGACTGGCCCCTGTAGCTGCCGGTCCAGCTTCATTCGCGCCAACTCGTAGGCACTGAGACTATGCGTATTGTCCGTACCCAGCTCTGTTTCTCCCATCGTGGAGTAGTCGTCGCTTCCCCCGTCCAGCTCGGCCGGAGGGGCGGGAGCTGGCAATTCGTAAATTTGGCCATCAGCTGCTTCGGACGGGAATTGGATCCCATCATCAGCATCGCTCCTGGTCCGCCGCGACTGTTTCCTACGTGCGAGTTTGGATAAGATCCTCGACACTGGCGCTTTCGGCGAATCAGGATTCAGAGTCGAGGCGGAATCCTTGTTGTCATCAACCTCATCCGAACCCTTGACGCGCCGTGATCGTCTTCGCCGGCGCCAGCAGCACCACCCAAGCAGCAAAGCAACGCACAGGAGCACGGCCCCAACTGCGATGCCGACCATTTGTCCCGTGGAAAGGGGCTCGGCGTGGGTGGACTTCGGAGGCGATGGGAAGGGACTATTGGCCGACTGCTTAATCTTCTGGAGGCTGGCATTGCGCTCGGGGTTGGCAGGAAATAGGGCTTGGTGGATGGAGTAGCGGGCTTCATCGAACTTGGTAATAATGTACGACTCCTGCAAGAAAGCGCGCCCGATGATGAAGGAATTGTCGCGTGACTTCCTCAGTGTGAAATACGGAACAGCAGGGTCAGCATACTTGATGGCGTCCTTGAAGGGGTACTGCAACAAGCTGACGAAGGCCTGCAGCGGCAGTGTGATGTTGACAACCCCGGCAACTTCCAGGGGCAGGCCGAAATTGTTATTGTTGTCGAAACTCGTCAGGCTGAAGGTGAAGGTGAGGGCGCTCTTGGAGGTATAGTCGCGGTACTGCTGGTTGGTGAGCGTGTACAGATCAAAAGTGCTGTTGTAGGTCAGGTTCAGTGCCCGGGCAAAACGGTCACAGACAGCTTCGGGAAACCAGAGGTACGGGGTAGAGCTGTCAATCATGGCAGTAAAGGAGCTGTTCCAGTCCGAGAGTATCTCTGTCTGAGAGCTCCACACATCAAGCTTATCTTCGCTTTTGTTGGCGGCGATTTGGATCCCTCGGACGAGTGCACGAGGGACAGTCGCTCCCGAGATCATGGTGAATGTGGTGTCGTGCGAGACAAATCTAGCGGCATCATACCCGCCCAGCGTTGCTGATACAATAGTATTGCCTGCGGGGTGTCAGCATGGAAAACCAACCCAGAGACACGCCAGGGAAGAGCACATACGGTAGTATGCGCCTGCCGTGAAGCCGTAGCTGTAACTTGGGATCCACCCGAAGGTCTTGACTGCTTGGGTCAGGGGAGAATCGGCCACCATGTTTCCGAATCTACCTGGCTCAATGCCTAGGCCAATGAAGCCGAGGTAGGGACTGGTCGTGTTGATGGCTGCCATGAGGACGTTGGACATGCCGAAGCCAATGTCGGTGATGGGACTGTACGCATTGATGGTGTCGAGGCCATATTCTCCATTGGCCTTGTAGCCCAGGTATTGGAGCCCCAGCTGCCACAGTCCCATGGGAGACCAGTGCCTCGACTTGGTCGGACTGTAAATGCCCCCACGAGCAGCGGCACAGTGAGGCTCCTCTGTGTCCTCAAGTCAGTCCAGGTCGTGCACCACGGTAGAGCGAGCGGAGGGACAGTGACCTACTCTCGAGACATCCTCCCGGTCCTATCGCCCAAAATTCAGAGAGCGATGTGCTGACGAAAACATTGACATAGTCAGAGTTCGAACCCAGTAGGAACGAAACCGTCGACCAATTGCCGTCTATGCCCAGCCTGCAAGCAATAGTCAGCGGTCAAGATACCAGGCAAGGAAACGAAACGAGGGCACGACGGACCAGTCGCTGGCCTGCAAGGCGACGGGGGCAGGATCCAAGGCTCGAGCCACGCCGGCGAGGGCGACGACAGCGGCAGAAACAGCCGCGACCGAGTTCGTGAACCGCATCGCGTGGCTTCCCAACCAGCACGGCGGGTGTTTCCGACGCGGGAGGTCCCCCCCCCCCTCCCAGCTTACCGAGTCGTCGGGATCCTCCGCGGGCTCATGGGGCGATTTGTCCAACGCTCGAACCCGTGAGGCACGGAGTGCATGCGGCGCACGCAGCCGTCGGTGTTTGTGCTCTGGCTGCGACGGAGCTCATGCCCGGGGTCTGCCACTGCTTCGCCGTGGATACGTGGCAGGGCAGACGACGCTTCGCTTGTGGGCCGACGTCGACGAGCTGGGGATGACAGAGCAGAGTTTACGTTGCACGAGGTCGCTCGACGGATTGAACGAATGGATGCAGGATGAACATGGAGAGGGCGCGAGGAACGGCACGGGGAGAGCCTGCGGATGGACGGGAGGCGCCTGGAGAATGCGCCTGTACTCGGTAGAATAATGGAGAATGGAGAATGGAGACGGGAGTGAGGAGGCGGTGGCTGGCAGGCCGTCTGAGATCAGATGGGAGCCGATGGGGGGTGCCGCCCAGCGCTTTTAGGTACCCGGCAGCGGCAGAGCGCCCGGAGCAGCACCTGGCAAGGGCTCAGCGGGACTGAACCGCCCGCACCTACCAGGTATAGGTAGGTACCTAGGTACCTACCTAGGTCGCTAGGGACCCGTCTGGTGGGTGATTGGCCGCCAGAGTGAACCCGCGACGCCGCTTTTGCGCAGCAACGAGGCTGGACTGAACGCCGCGGAATCACCAAACAGAATCAAATCTGCAATTTCCGCAGTCTCAGGCCACGGACCACGAGGCGAGGTGTCAAGGTGCCTTGGGGATGTGATGGACGTCGGTTGCCCGACATGCTCGTACTCCGTACACCACAGCGCCGTACGAGCCACCCAGCATGGCGGTGACCTGGAGAATGCAGGTAGTGTGGTCTCGGATGGGTTCGGAGCTAAAGCTGCGACGATCTCGCCATGGGACTCGACGATGCCTCTCGATTATAAATCTCCGACGAGACTTTGCCCCTACGGGCAGCAGCATCTGGCTAGCTGGTCCTACGAGTACAAGAATGTTTGCGGAGACGACTTCACCTCCCGTCACCGATGCGGGAGCGATCCATGGATCCATCCAGATGGCGCAGCGTCCGCCGTCCGCTAGAGGCAGCTGCTGAGCTTACCCCGCGGGAGGTGTTCGACTCCGATGCAGGTCGACTGCGGCATCGGCCCCTGTGAGGAATTCTCGAGCAGGCGGTCGCGACGTGGCGAGCGCGGGTCCATCTCCGACGGCGATGGCTATGCTCATGCTCCGTAGCCCGTTCTCTGTACTCGTACTGACGGCGACGGCGAGATGATAACGGCACACGGCCGGGCTGTTGGGTCTTCCCCGACTTACATGCCACATGAGGTGGCCTTCAGGTCGCACCGACGAGTCTCGCTGCCGGTTTGGTGCGCCGGTCGCTGGATGCGGGACCGTGTCTGTCTGCGCTGCAGCTCGAAATAAGATCATCCACCGGCGCTGCGGCAGACCACACAGCCTGGCTTGTACGTGCTTGAGATGTCTTGGAAACGACGAGGGATGGAAGCTGAAGAGTGCGCTCGAGGGCGTGGAAAAGAAAGCGGCGGTGACGCTAATCCGCATTGGGCGAACGGTATGGCTCAACTCTGGAGCTCGACCCAGGAGGGCCAACGCCAACACTTGACAACGTGCCTTTGCCCATGTGGCATCTGCTTTGTTCCCGTTGCGTAGGCACTTTCACCGGGTGCGTCGAACTAACCACCAAGAGACCGGCTGGTGCCTCGAGCGTGGAAAATACGATACAGTCCATGCATACTTCGCAACCATTCGTCGTCACCCAACCCGTACGTGCTGATGAGTCGTCACTTACACGGTGCTTCGCTCCCGGAAACGACGTCGGCCGGGGACCCCCAACAGCGATGCCGAGGCAGGGCAAATGGAACCAAAACACGCACAAAGGGCATGAGAGTCTCATCAATCTCGCGGGGCCGGTCCTGATCCGGCGCTCCAGCGGGGACCAAGCGCAGGCCTGCATCATCGTGAGCAATGGACGAAATACCTGCCGCCTCGGTACCACACGCCAGCCAACTCGACGAGCGTCATTTCCATCACAAAAAGCATCGGGGACAAGTCTCACTGCACCCCTGGTGGCGGGAGGCGGGCGCCGGGTCTGCTTCTCCGGGCGGCTACGAGTATGTCGGTCCAGGCGATGGCGAAATTCGCCAGGATCAGGCAAAAGCAATCGCCTCGAGGAATCGCTGCTTCGTCCCCCTCCGCACGAGGACGAGTCGTCGTCGACTGCGATTGATTTGCATTCGCACGAGTACTCGTACTCCGTACTTCATGAGTACCTACGAGTAGCCTCCTGCCCATCCCTCCGGCGATCTTTCTCGGCAGATGTCAGCCTGATCCCTGCACTGCCGCCCGCCAGAAGGTGCAAGAGGGCGCCGGAAAGAGCGCAGGATGACTCGAGAGCCATGAGAGGCAGGCTCGGCTCGTCACGTGGATTGACGAGGCATTCGGGCACGACCCTGAAATATTAGCCCGCACTCCGTATCCCGTACGAGTGCTCGTATACTCGTACGGATGCAGCTCCCACATTTCATATTATCATGCTTTGGATGCCGGCAAAGCAGTCAAATGAATGACCCCCTCCAACGCTGCCTCCCCCGCCTGGTAGTTATAGGCACAGACTTCGCACGAGTACGGACTAACGGGGCCGCCGTCGCATGGGTCTCCCCCAACCTTGCCCCTGCGATGCAACCTTGCAGCCATGCAGCCACATGCAGCCTCTCTACCAAGGATTGCCCTGCGCTCAGCCTGGATCTGGAAGGCGGGCGCCGCGATGGAGCAGGTAGATAACGCAGCCAATGAAGGCTGGTTGGCTGTCCACGAATCTTGCCGCTACAGACCAAGGCGGCGTGCCCCTGTGAGTTGTCGGATGACATCTTACGAGTTCGGACGTGCTCGTTGGGATACCCCAGCTTCCCAGCCTCTGTGCCGTTGACCAGCCGGTGCGTACTCGGCACAATCGCGAGCTGGCGCTGCCGACTGACTGCAAAGGCGCTTATTAGTCGCAGTGTGTACTCGTACTCGAGCACTCTCGTCGCTAAGTGAGAGGTCACCGCGGCTACGACGGCACTTCCACATTCGCTCAGGGATACCCCATCGCCAGTCGACGGGCCCGCTGGACAAGGTACAGACCATCGTTTCGAGTACTCGTGCGTCCCACAGCAGGCATTCGAGAACCCATCACTACCGCACAATGCTGCAGCACAGTCTCGGCACAACCACAATGGCAGGCAGGGTCAACGCCGAAGCACAGCAGCCGTCTGCATCATCTCGTACAGTCGAGAATGCTGGGCAGTTACGTCGGACCGCTGGAGGAGGGCGTGGTAGGCAATATGCCGGCAGAGCCCCCCAACCACTCACGCCAGGTCTTGTCATGCTCTGGGTTGGCGGTGCCATGCCCATCAGCGTCCCGCCAACTGGGACATTTGAAGGATTTCAATACTTGCTTGGTCTATCGGCTTGGCTGCGTGTGGACACTTGCCCCTTCGGAAAGGTGATTCAGAAGCAGGTCTTCAGCCTCACTGTCTTCCCCATTCTTGCCGCAATGGGTGAATGCAGCGATGGCTACGAAGTACTGACAGGGACCTGCCGTTATTGGTGGACTTGCTAATCCGGGCCACCTTGCCATTGACCGGCTTCCTCTCCGGCGACCTTCAGCGCTGGACATGCATCGATGAAGCGGAGTCTTCGCCGCCATTTGGAGATGCGAAACGGGCTACTCGTACAGAGTGCGAGCACAGAGTATTCCGTACAAGATGCCCAGACCGAAAGACCGGATGAAAGTGCGGGAGGACTCAGGAGAGCAGGCCCACGCAAGCCACGTTTGCCACGGTAGCGGCTGCCATCTCGCCATTAAAGCCTTTCGCAGGAAGTGCCGCCCGTAGTGGCGTTCCTCCGCCTGTTTCAGTCCCGGTTCTTCCCCACAGGCAAGACAGACCCGTAATTTGGATGGGAAGGGAGAGAATCAGGAACCGTGTTGGTCTTCTCTCAGCCGACAAGCCAGGGGGCATTGGCTCGTGCTGGCTGGTGTACGAAGTACGGAGTACGGAGTACCGCGAACGGGCTTCGGCAGGGTATTCCGTGCCGGGCGCCTGGGCCGCTGTGCGACGACGACTTCGACCACATGCGACTCCTCAAAATACCACGGGCTACACACTCCGTTCAACACACGCGTCTACGAGTACTCATCGTGCGGGTCAGATACAAGTATTTCGACGAGGCGTTGGATGCAAAGCCGTCCATGCTGGGAAGGCGGCTGTTCTCCTCGCCTTGCTCGCGAGTGAGCACAGCCGTCGCACCAGACTGAGCCACTGCAAGCCACGCAGGTCTCGGACGCAGCGAACCCCTATTACTTGCGCAAAACAACTTGGAGATTGACGATGGAGTACCCGTCAGAGTCGTTGACACATGCCACCCTTGTTTAGCCACGAAAGCCATCAACCAGGACGGCGGTGAGTGCTTCTGAGAGCGTCGATGAGACACTCTGGTCCACAGGGCGGAATGAAGCTTTTCAGCAGCGGGGCGAAGCCAGGCGAAGCATGCTCGCTCCAGCATCCGCCCGCCCGTCATGGCACATGAGATCCACCGTCCGCGCATCTATCTGGGCAGTGCACGTACTCGTCCTATTCGTACTTGATTCGTCGTATGTGCGAACGAGCACGTACAATAGAAGCCTGGAGGGTCTTTGACGCGGGTCTCGTCAGCGAAGGCGGACGAAGAGCAGCACGAACGCCCTGCCCTTCAGTACTCGTACGATTACTGTTCGGGGGACGCCGAAGATGCAGTGGAAACGCCGACGCGGCTATGGACTACTGGCAATAACGCATAATTTAGTTATCTTGCCGCTCCCGTGGACGCCACCAGGGCCACAGGAGCCGACGACGAATAATGCTGCACAACAGCGCGCGAGCAGACGGACGGACAGGGCCGGGGTCAGAACTCAAATGCGACATGCGGGTTCTGACTCGCTGAGCAGCTGGACGCCCCGGGCCTCGGGGCTCGAGAACGAACGACCAAAGCTTTGCCCAAGCGACCGACGACCAGGCGGGGGATCCCCCAATCTCGGCGGGGCCCTAGACTCTACGGGGCTCCCCATGCCAGCTTTGGCTTTTAGCCTTGCCAACGTCGGCCCAGGAGGCCCTGTTGGCCGTTCTGGCAGTTGGGCCGACCCTTTGTCCTGATTTGTTCGTTGGTGGCGGCGGCCCCTCTGAGACGGGACGTGCTGGAGCCACCCGCAGGGCGAGCCTGTGGTGTGGAGCGCGCCGAGCCGGGCCTGGTCACAGTGCACGCGGCTTGGCTCAGCATAGCATGGCTGCTCAGCACAGGGATGAGCAAGGTGTCAGTGCCCGGATCTGGAGGTCCAGGCTTCTTCAAGGTCCCGCTGAGACTCCCGTCAGGTCGCCGGGGCTCTCGAAGCCGCCAACCGGCGCCTCTCCGCACAAGCTCGCTCTGCCGCGGTCTCGCAACCGTCCACCCTCCCGGCGCCTGGTTGATGCGTCCACGAGCCGTCCTTCAGCTTCACCCGTCATGGTCGTGTTGGGCTCGCATCGTCGACTTCCCCGGTCGCTCCATGGCTGACGTCGCGTCGTCCCGTCCTGCGTCCATCCGACTCTAGTGTTCCGCCCCGTCCAGCCCGCCGCCGCACCCGACGACGACGCTGAAAGCCGCCGACGATGAGAATCGACGCGGCCCTGCTGCTCTGCGCGGCCATCTTCACCCAGTCTGCATCGGCAGCGGGAAGGCGTGGTGCGTTGCCTTGCGTTGCCTTGCGTTGCCTTACCTTGCCTTACCTTGCCTTACTTGCCTTGCCTTGGCATCGTCGGTTGGGCCGTTATCTGACCGTTGTGCCTGACCACTCGCGCAGACGTTCTTAACTTTGGCAACAAACGGTTCTATCCCTCGTCAAACAGCACTTGGTCAGCATCCTCGTCAGGTTCAACGCCAGCCGACCCCACAAGCTACGACAAAGCGCCGCCTTCATCCTCTACATCCAGCGTATTTACTTCGGGTCATGGCTCCATTGGCGCAAATTCGTCGTCCGCGACGACGTCCTTCATACCCTCTAGTGCTCTAAATTCGACACCCCTGAAGAGTGCGAACTCGACCCAGCAATCGTCAGCTTCTCCCCAACCGTCAGCGAGGCCAGCCAACACCACCATCACTACCTCTTCGCCTTATGCGCCACGGCCCGTCGTGTCTATTACAATCGAATGCCCCATCAATGCCACGGCTTCTGTATGCACCGCACCGCCGACAAGAGTCGGAAACATGACCACAGACTATACAAGACCTATCGCGACTCCGACGGGTGAATGCACCAGCATCCCCGACGATAGTACGAAGTCCGTCACGGAATTCTCCGTCGTGTACACCTCGACAGTGACCTTTTACGGTAACAGGGCCGACTACACTCCACCATTCGAAACTCTGGTTACGCCCAATTATTGCGTGCCAACCTTCGTTCCGTGGCTCTTCACAGGTGTGCCTCTTCCGAAGATCTTCCCCTCCGTGCTTCTCCCGGCTCCTAGCCGAAACCCCAAAGAACTTGCCTCGGCCTTGCGCCCTGTCGTCACGTTCATCACGACGGACAAGAACCCGTCCGTCGTGTTTCCAACAGAGCCCGTGCCTGCCTACACCCCATCCGCGGGTCTAGACGGATCAGGTGGAAACCCTGACAATGGAGACCACAAGACTGTCGACAACGGTGGGAGTTCAGGAGGAGATCCTAGAGGGGGCAGTTCCGGAGGTGGCAGTTCCGGAGGTGGCAGTTCCGGAGGTGGCACCTCTGGAGGTGGCACTTCTGGAGGTGGCACTTCTGGAGGTGGCACATCTGGAAGTGGCAGTTCTGGAGGGGGCAGTTCTGGAGGTGGCACATCTGGAAGTGGCAGTTCTGGAGGGGGCAGTTCCGGAGGTGGTTCTCATCATATTCCTGATGCAGAGAGTATCATCAGCAAGGGAACTCCGCCCACATTCAAAGTCACCGCTCGGGGAACCCAAGTCATCATCAACGACGAGACGTTTTCGGACCTGGAGCCCAGCCAGACCTCTGTTGTGACCGTTGGTGGTGGCACATTCACAATTTATCCCACCGCTATCTTGGGAGAGGGCGCAACAGTCCGAAAGCCTGCTCCAGTCGGAACTGCCGTCTCGATAGCGACACCGACGACCAGCGTAGTGGGAGGCCTACCTGTGACTATCACGGGGTCCGAGGCCATCGTCGGTGGTGCCACGGTGACGATTCCGGAACGGGGCACCACCACCGTCGTGAACGGTCAGCGCGTGTCCATCGGGCCAGGAAGTCTTGTGGTCGGCGGGGAGATTCTATCCTTCGACGCTGTCATGCCGGCGCGTGAGACTGATGTCTTGATAAATGGCGGTGAGCTGCTCACCGCCATTGGGCGAAGCGTCGTCGTCATACACTCAACAACCTTCACCTATGGTCCTGGCATTCCGGAGATGACGGAAGTGGTCAACGGCGAGACAATCTCCATCGGGCCTTCGGGCATCATGGTTCACGGCATGGTCATGGGTGGGCCATCGGCGGATACCTCAACGACCAACTACGAGATCGTAGGAGGAGTGACAATCTCGAGAATCGCACCCTCCATCGCCGTCATCAACGGCGTGATGTTTACAGTCGGGCCCGGAACTCACTGGACGACGACGGTGATTGCCGGGGAGACGTTCACCATCGGGCCCACGGGGGTCATAGCTTCGACTATGACCCTCACGTATCCCTTTGGCTCTGCGGTCACCACGACAATTACCCCAACGGGCACGTGGCTTAATGACTTCCCCATAGAGACGGCAGCGCATCATGACGCTGACGAAGACAACGGGGGGAGCTTGCTGAGGCCCGACCTATGCGTCGGGTGGATGGCTGTTTGCATAGCGATTGGCGTTTTGTTTTTGGGATAAGATATAAAAGGGAGGCTGGCTCGGGACTTTTCTCCGCGGCGGGACAGCATCTGGTGCATAGACAAGAACGCTGGAAGATTCCGGCATGACGGACGGGGGTTTTATTGTGTCATCTGTGCATGGACGAGCCTGGGCCTTTGGGGTGTTTCTGCCTTCTTTTCCAAGGGCTTCTTTGATTTCTTTTGGCGACGTGACGATACCCACGGTTTACTGGGGCTTGGGGGGGACTTGAGGGACTTTTCACCTGCGTGGCATTTCGGAGGGACGGAGACTTGCTTGTCTTTGGTTGCCTCTGCCCCGCGGCTGCTGTATCATATGTGCGTGGCTCCTTTTCGTGTAATTATAATCCTGCCCGTGCCGGGATGGGGAGACGGGGATGGACGGAGAGTGGAAGAATCCAGAAGCTACGATACTTCAATGCTGTGCCCGCTCTTGGTGACGAGACCGACCTGGCACGTAGTGTACAAGTTCACCGGCGGGCGCAGATGTGCATTGGCCCGCTTGCTTCTGCTGACCAGCTCTGCGACTCGGGTGTATCGACGGAAGCGAATGTACGGATTAGAGGCTTCGGATGCCAAAGCAACGTCTTCCGTATTATGACCAAGGCCATCGTGTTGAACGACAAGGTGGGCCGAGCTGTTGAAGCTATAAACTGCCGTCTCCTATGAAGTGAACCTGCGCTCAGTCGCTCTCTGCTTGGCAATCAAGTCTCTTCTTCAAAATTTAAAGCGGCTAAAAGTCGCTCTCGAGAATCGAATACGTCAAGTACGCACACACGCAGCTCCATGCTGCCTTCCAATAGTGGCATACGACGGCTCGTCCGTCTCTACAACCTCGAGATCCCCTTTCCCTTTCCGACCCCTTCGCAGTCTAGCGGCGGAAACTCCTCGTGCTGGGCGCTGAGCCCTGAATCCAACGGCAGCGGCGACCATGTCTCGTGCTGGTCCTGCATGCTGAGGCTGAGAGCGAGTGCCAGGTCCTCGTCCTCTGCTGCATCTCGTTGCGGTGGTCCACCACCACTCCGCAGCGGCCCGTTCATGGGTGTGTGGCTGGCTGACGGCGAAGACGGCGCTGACCCGGACCGTTTACCTCTCTAACCCGCCTTGGCCTTGTAGTTGATGGGGTATTCAAACTCGCCAGAGCTGTTGCCTCGCGGAGACTGGCCCAGGTCGTTTACCCCTTCAAGCAGTGATAGCCGAATCGCTTGCTGGATTTGCTGCTCGAATTCGCTTTCGTCATCCGTCACGATGTTTGGCTGTGGGCTGGCGTCGGTGACGCTGGGCTCTGGCGTGATGGTATCCGTCGTCGTCTCGCTGAACGACGACGCAGTGTCCAGGCTGGCATCGGCTGCCGAGTCGCTGGCTCGCCGCTGCTCATCCATACGATAGGTTTCTTCGGAGACCAGCTGCGCATAGCGCATCGCCTCTTCTTCGGTCAAGTCCCCCAGAGCTCCGAGCCCAAACCGCTTGCGAAGGCGTGCCTGCTCCCGAGCTCGCTGTTCATTTTCTCGTCGAAGCTCGGCCTCCTCGGCCGCGATGTAGCCAGATACGGTACCGCCAAGTCGGCGGCTGGCGAGGCGACCGTGAATATCTGAGTGCCTTGGTCGCCGCTTGCGGCCCGTCGGGTGGATTGCTGAGCTGTAAGTCCAGGACCGCAAGAACGCGCCAAAGGACAGGACGCCGCGGAGGACCGTGGGGTCGGGATCAAGGTAGATGGCTCCCACTGCTGAGTAATTGCCGTCCCGCAGCGCAGGATTCATGACCATCATATGGCGAGGAACGCGGCCGTTTGATCTGGCATTGAGGGTCCTGATGGGGTCTGTGGTCGATGCCACAGGGTCCCAGGCTTGTACGAGACCATCACTGCCCCCGTGGACGAGGTACAGCGCAGAGGCAGCAAGGCATGAAATCTCAGGCGAGTCCGTCTGAATGATGCGCAGCGGGCGAACACCCTCCGCTTGATCATCCGCCCGGGCATCCCATACAAGTATCGCTCCGCTTTTCGTCCCCACTGCCAGGAGACGTGCTCTGTGTCCGGGTATCTCTGCTGATGCGTGGTCTGCCTTGCTTGAAGTAGCTGACGATGTAGCTGCCTCTTTCGCAACTTGTAAAGGATCTTCACCCAACGTGAGCAGGGATTGAGAAGAAGAGTCCATGCCACTAGCAGATATGATAGCTTGGCAGTGGCACTTGAGTTGCAATATCGAGGAGCGCCAATCGTGGGGCCTTGCTGCCGAGTCAGGGGCTGACTGCGGCGTTGGAGGCGGCGGCCTCGGTGACTGCGGTTCAGGCGTCTGATAATCGAAAGCTGGTTTAGTCTCGACGGATCCAAAGAGTGACCTGGCTGGTCGCGCTGGAGTGGATGAGGGCTCATCCGCCTTGACTTCGGGAGGCTGAACCACCATAAGCGACCGCGAGAATCGATGCACGCGGGCCGGCTGGTTCTCTGCCAGCCCACAGTCAATCACAAATATGCCCTCTCCGGCGCCCTTGCCGTCGTCGGCCGCAAAGTCCACTTCCAGTCTGCGTTGCATGTCCCAGCCCTCGCAGACTTTGCGGAAGTGAGCAGGCCGGTGCCGCAAGAATTTCTCAATCTCACGAGCCTCGGCGGCGAGCTGCTCCTTGCTGAGTTTCATGGAGTCTGCCGGAGAACGTGGCGAGTAGGCGCCGCGAACAACATTCTTGTCCATCTCGTCCGGCCGTGCAACCCGACGAGTGGCCTCGAGGAGATGCCAGTATACTGATCGACCGGCACGCCAGGCATGCTTGGTGACGTCGTCGCCACTTCCACGGCCAACTGTGGTAGCGGGCGTCTCGGTCAAGTAGTACACTTCTCCCAGCGCGTTCAAAGCAACGGCCCATACCCGACCTGACGACTTGCGCTTCACGCTGTAGTTGTCGTCAATTTTAAGTGATATGATAGGGACGCCAGGGCTGAGGACCCAACGGGCTGTCATGTCGCCGTTGGCATATCTAGGCCCACTGGGGTCCCAGCCGAGGGCATAGGCAGTGACCACTCCCAACGCGGAGCCAGTCAGCATACCGCACATGGACTGAGTCGTGGCCGGTACTGCTGAGGATTTGGCTATCCAAACGCTGCAAATAGCGTCTGACATCTCGGGTATTCTCGGTATGTCAGGATAGGTGTCAACGACACCACTCTCTGCACCCAGATACCGACCACACAACTCGCTGGCTCCTCTGAAGTAGGCGCGGCCACCCGGAACTCCTTCGCCTGATAGGATTCCATACGGTTGGCTGACATCCATGACGTTGGGCGTAGCGGCGGGGCCATCCCCTAAGCCGTATGGCACGACGTTTGGAGCCACCTCGTCGAGCTGGGCAGCAGTGAAGGGGTCTTCAAGGCCCCATTTTTCGATCTTTCCGCTCGTGGGATCGCTCATGGTAGCCACGCCGAGATCGCTGGTTCCATGTATAGCTCGAGGCGGTTTCTTTCCATTGGAGAAAACAGCATGGACGTTTGTAACCAGCCATGGAAGCTTCGAGTTGTACGTCAGGATGGCGCCCTTCTTTTTTCCAGACGAGTTGGTGCGTCCCGAGGAGCCGATGCCACCGGCGCTGGTACCCGGCTTGCCTCGTGCCAAACTTCTGATCAGGCGAGTCCTGAACAGGTACTCGCTTCTCCACGTGGCAAGAGGAGTGAGTCGACCGAAGTATCGGGTTTCGAAACGCACGAGGTCTGACGTGGTCTCGGCCCACACATCTGCATCTGCCTTTGCAGCTTTGCCTTCAAGCACCGTGTGTCCCGGAAAGTACCGCATGAACGCCATCCGCCATGCGTGCGGAGTCGTTACGAGCGCGTAGAAGCGCTTCGACACCAAGGCGACGGAGGCATGCGAGTCAGGATGGAGATGCGACAAGACGTGCGTCAGAATCTCTGTCAATCAATATCAGCATGTGCAGCCCGCAACGCCAACAGAATCGGTTGCACTGACCATTGGGGAAATCCGTGAGCTGCACGCCATTGGATGAGTCAGAGCGCTTGATGACCTTGAAGCCCATGGCCCGTCTCGGCGTAGGCGGAGTCAAGGCATTCTCGTAGTCGGAAATCCTCTGGCCAGCAGCAGGGCGGCGGCGACTACCGCTGCCCCCGCGAAGACTCAATCCGCGCAGCTTCTCGTCGAGTCTATCGGCATCGACTCCGTCCAGAGAGTCGCGTCGACCATCAGACACGGAGCGTGGCGAGGCGCTGCGAGAGCCGCCGGAGTCGGCGGAACGGACACGGTGGAGGCCGCTCGGTTCATGGTGAAGGTAGCCATCTTGAAGGGGGAGGGAGGGGGCCGATGAATTGGTTGGCTGAAGACGCTGTTCTGGAGTCTCTGCGGGCTCAGGTTGCATATAGCTTATCGCGGGATTTGAGCGAGAAGGGATATCGACTGTGCGCGAGGGAGTTGCACAGTCCGGGGCGCTGAAGAAGCGATGGGCGTCGGAGTGTACGAGGCGTAGCGTGCGAGGAGCGTGTTCGAGCTGCGTGAGCTGGGAGCGTGAGGGTGAAAAGGTGGAGGTTTGGCTTCTAACAGAACGCGTTTCCCGTCACGATAATAAAATGAAGCTGCCCCTGGCGAGCTTTGCCGGCGATGAGCCGAAGTGACGACACCAAACTCGCCACGCCAGATTCGTCATAGCGTCAGTCCTGTGCCAACGACAGCGACAGTCTGCGAGTCTACCTGCGAACTTCACGTCCGTGACTGTTGAGGGTTCCAATATGCGTCCCTGATCTCTCGGCCATCATCGTCATTTTAGTTTCAGAAGGCAAGTGGTCATGCGAAGTCTTCTCCCGACGTTTGCAGTTCTCTTGACCTGCCGGGCAGTCTAGAGTTGCATTCGCTTTGCTTCCCCGCCACCAATTTTCACCCATTTGGGAAGTCAAAAGTCCCCAGCCGTAGGATGATGTACGAATATGCAAACGCATCAGGCGTACGTATGGAGATCGCCCAGTGTCAGGCCACGTTCCGAGAGACCGCTATTACCAATCCAACATCCGGAGGATCCGCCATCTTGTCCAAGCCGCCGACGTTTCCCCAGTGACGAGAACGGGTCGATTGCCGTATGCAGAGCCACAGCCGGAAAGACAGATACGACAAGACATACATACCCGAGACAGTAGTATCCGGGTCATCAAGAAACATGGGTGGCAAGGCAGCCGTTTCCTGTCAATTTCTCAAATGTGGAGTGACGGCCTCTGCTTCTATTTGCACTCACCACTTCGTACTATGTAGCAGCGTGCATCAGTAGAGTACGAGTACGAGTAGAAGACCCGTTGAAGCATGTGCCACGATGATACGATGATTAAGACGCCAAGAATGCTTGCCCGTCTCTTCTGTCCTCACGGCCCACAGGCGCACCAGCTGCACATGCATTTTGGTGGGCAGAAGAGCCCGCATCTGCTGGGTCGGGCCACCTGCAGAATCATCAGAGCTCGCATGCCCCGTCTGCTCTCGCCCCACGCCGCTGGGTTGGAGGTGTGAGGGCTCAGAAACAGACCGACCCATGATATGCCAGGTCGCTAGGGAAGGGCGGCCCGATCTGTGCGGCGAAGACGCCCTTATGTCGCGAGTTGAGACGGTATCAACGAAAAGACCAGGCCACCGCCCGGGCTTAAAGGCTTGCCAGCCGTGGAAACCTCAAGCCAACGTGAGTGGTTTTCGGGCGACCCCGACTGACGGCCTGGGACCGTTGTTGCCCCCCGTTGAGGGAAGAGCAAAGTGCAATGCATATGCGGTGTCGCTACCCAGCCGAACAACGGACATGGGCAGTGCCGTCTCGTGCTGCATGTCCAATTCCCGATGCAACAGCTCACAGCCTTGTTTTCTCGTCCTCAAGTCCCCTCGATGTCATAGTTTGGATGTGAATTTTTGCGCCAGACCAAAAGACCAAGGGGCATCGGCGATGCTCATGCGACAACATGGGCTGATCCAACGAGGCAGGCCAGCTCCCTTCGCAGCCAGTCTTTGTCCGAGGCTTACATGCAGTGACAATCGCTAAGCTGTCGCATGGAATCGATGACAACCCTACCACATCTGTCGAAAAGGCCGAGGCGATGGGCAAGGTTCGTCTTTCGTACTTGCTTGTAGTATCTCGACGAGCTTTCGTGTGTTGAAGGTGTGCTGTTGTTCCACCGATGGGCTCAAATGATTCGTTCCTGAAGAGGGGCAGCAGAGCAAACACCTGCAGCCATCTTCATCAGCGAATCGTCGGGCAAACTGGGGACACGACCAACAGGTCCCCGTCGGGATAGCAGCAAATGGAGCTTCATATGGGGCATGAGACGCTCAGCTGTGAGCTGGTATGTTTGGTGCTGGCAACCAATACAGCAGCTGAGTGGTCGAGTGCCAATCCTGCAGGAGACTCGAGGTCTCTCCAGGCAAGATACCCAGGGTGTTGAAATGGGCCCATATTCTATTCTGAGCAGCTGTATGAAGTACGAAGCATGAATTACGAAGTACGAAACACTCTGCAGAGGATCGTGGAAGCACGTCCAGTTTAGATCTGGTGCCTGCTAACAAGCCGTTCCACCAACGAAGCGGTGTGGGCTCTTATCAACCCACACCGTCCTCCCATCGGCGGGGCGAGTAATCATGGTGTAACCGCTCCGCTGGGACCGAACAGCTTATTAAAGGTTTAGTTGCACAACCGGCACTTGGTGACCGACCACTCGGGACAGTCTGACCAGGCAAGGCGTCAGGCACTGATGCTTCGGGCCACTGCCCAGACGAGGCGTCGTGGGAGGCGCCGCGATTGGTAGCAGAGGCGCCAGCGGCATTCTCGCTGCCGCTGTCATGAGATGAAACCTTTGCCGCCAGGGAGGAGACCCCAGTCCAGCGAATTCCTTGGCTTGATGAGAGAACAGCTCGGATGCCATGTCTGTGCCCTGCAGCGCGAAATGTGCCACGCATCCACACCACGATTCGTCGGGCGGCCCACCGGCCTGGTACGAGGTAAGCCTCTGTCGGCGCAGCTGCTGAACGCAGGACAAGCTTGGTACGGACAGCCATCAAGACCAGGTCAGCGCTTGCCGTCGTACAGAGCCCCGGTCTGAGACTGATCGAAGTCGAGGCTGCTGTCGGGAGCGTGAAACAGCTGACACAAACGACCAGGGCCAACACCTCCTGCACCGACAGGCTGGTGCTGGCGCTCAGAAGACGCACAAGGTTCAGGCTCTTCATTCCCACACGCTTCTTGCGATTAACAAGCGCTGCAGCGTCGAGGGCTGGTTCAAGCATAGCGATCCTTTGCGGTGGATGCTCTGGCGCGACGGCAGGGTTGCATCGAGTGTTTCTTGCGGGGGTCAATGTTTATGTTCGTTTGCAGATGCCGCGCCGTGCTCCCGAGAGGCCTGTCCGCCAGGGAGGCTATCACGGGCGGTGCTGTTGCTGCTGGGTATAATGGGGCAGAGGGTTGTGTTATCCCATGAAAGGCCGAATATTGATCTGAGGCTTTCGCTCTCCTTGGTGGTCAATGGCCGCCATACGACCCCCCGTCTGCTGGCGGTAGAGATTCCCGGCCATTGACCATTGCAAGAACCTGACTGGCCACATGAGATGGTCATCTCGACGTGGTGATACATGGGCTGTGGCGTTGGGCTTCTCAGCCATGGCCACTTACCAAGATGCGAGACTGGTTGACTAGTTGACTCGTCAGTCTGGTCCCTCGAACGACGGCGGCATTGCGGCGGTTGTGCTCGTAGGACGCAGGAGGGCGAGGACATGCAGGACACATGTCGCGCTGTCCAGCGCTCTGGGTCGGTGGAACACAGCAATAGTTATGTTCCCAATCAGTGCGCATGCATGGACGGAACCCCTGCCAGATCCCTCCTTCCCGTCAGCTGGGAGAGGGGCAGTGGGCTTCACCCAACGAGCCTCGCTGGATGACATGTTTTGTCTGGGTTGCCAGGATGCTGCCTGGGCTCCCTGCCGGTCCACGGGCGAACCAGTACGTGGGGTGAACCCAAGGGGGGGTGAAGTCAAGGAAGACGGATGGCAAGGAACCAAGACGAAGGCCATCACTGCAGCAGCCTGAACTGCCTAGCTTGATGTGTCTGCTTGGTGCCTGACGGAAGTCGTCCAGGTAAGGTTTTGGAATCGAATCAAGCCAGATGACAATCGTCAGCCTCCGGAGGCAAGGATAGAATAGGCCTAACAAGGTTGTTGAGCGAGAACAGCGGAATTGTCAATACGATGGTTGATCGGGTTCTCGGAGTGAAATTGGCGGGCAGCCTGAAACATCCCTGACATGGAGAGGATGCCAATGGCGATGGATATGGCCGCCGTCATCTGCGGCCTCGCCGCCTCGGGTCCTTGGACAGTGGAGGCGGACGCCGTCTCGGAGCAGCCAGGACGACCCGTGGCCAGCGTTGTTGCGCAGAACTGACACATCAGAAAGCCAGCGGCGGAGTCATGGAACCATTCATCCATTCAATCCTTGGAGCCACGGCGCCAGCAGAGGCGGGCGTGCGGGGACCGAAGCCATCATCCACGGACGGCGGCGGCAATGGTAGCCTAGCTGGGGTCAGCGGTCCGTGTTGCTGGGTTCCTGGCACCGCCAAGTCGGTCGTATCGATGGCCGCCTCCATCCATCCGAATCTGTCGCGGCCGGGTCGTGCGTGCGAGTGTGAGATGGAGTGACGAAGAGACGATGGCTCAATCGGTACGTAGTATTGTCAGCCTGAGGCAGCTGCATTGGCCACGGGAAGAGGCAGGCCAGACGGAAGGCCGACCTGCTGCTGTGCGCGAGTCCAGCGCTGCGCGTCTGCACGTCGGTGGCAATGGAACCTGGAGCCGTCCAATTCGCCGATGCAATATACCTACGCGACGGCTCAGCTCGCAGCGCAGCGTCATTTGCCATGCGTCCTCGTGTTTGCTTTGCCGACATCAGTCCGCGACTCTTGTCAGGGCCATGCAGCGATGGGTGGCGGCCGCGGCTCGTGGCGTTGAGGACAGGTCACTTACGTTTGCAGGAATCGCCTGCAGCTCTGGGGAGACGACGTCTGCTGCCGCGCCCGTCGTCTCCTGCGGCCGGTGCCAGCAAGTCATGAAGTACGAGTACCGAGCACGGTGAATACTTGGGAGTATGGCAACACCTCGTCGACGCATGCCAGTGGCATCCCGGCCGCTCCCCGTCCACCCGCCGTGTCGGAGCAGCCTGCAATGCCCATTGGCACCGTTCTGTCGGATGCGGACGCGGACGCGGACGCGAAGGCCAGCCATCGGCCAACAGCGTGCGTCGATGGCGAGCAAGCAAGCCAGGTCCTTGCACCAGCAGCAGCAGACCACACCACCCTCCCAGAACCCTGGGCCCGGACCATGGCGCCCCCGACCAGCTTAGCCGCTTGGGAAGCATGACGCACGAGGTACTCGTGTGGCGCCGTATCCACCACCAAAAAGAAACGATGGGAGGAGTGAAGCCAGTTGCTCGTACTTCCGGCGAAATCAGTCGACTGCAGCCGATGACAGGAGCCTCTGGAGGGCTCCGATGCTCTGAGCGCCCCGGTCCCAGCAGTGGGGTTCCGCTATAAACAGCCCGTCCACTGTCCTCCCGGTCGGCGGTCCCATGCCATGCATCCATGCCATGCATCCATGCAGCCATCCGTCCATCCATGGATGATGGTGCAGTGCAGAAATCCCTTGCTGGAAGCGCGGAAGTCCTTCCCAAGTTCGCTCGCCCGTTCTCTGTGGCCTCCACGCCTCCACCCCCCGGGGCCCTGGCCGAAATCCCACCCACTGGGCTTTTCGTGCATGGCGGGCGGGTTTAGTGGACTTAGTGGGTGTAGTGGGTGTGTGGTCCGCCCCGGGAGCGAGCCTGTCGCTCGGTATCCCGTTGGCGCCTGCGCTGCTCAGCGAGGCGTTGTTCCATCGCGAGGTCGCATTCGCAAGGTACTCGGTACTGTGGCGTCGCGCCGCTCGCAGACGCCTCCGCGCCTCACGGCCGACGGCCGTCGTACCGGGTACCAGATGAAGCCGACCCCGAGCGGAATCCCTCCAGTCCACACCACCAGCGCCAGGGTCTCGTCACCGCACTGTTGCCATTGCCTCTTCTTCTGGCGTCTCCCTGGACTCTCACCTCGAGAATTCACCCGCTTCTGATCCCCTTCTTTAATGCTTGCCTTGCCTACCTACCTCCTCGTATGCTCATAGCTGCTCCGCTGTGCGCCTCTCGGGACATACCCTCGGCTTCACCAGCTGCCAGGCCCTTGCGGTGTCCTTGCTGTTGCGATCCCCTCCTCCTCTTCCTAGTCCAGCGCCGCACACCGCAGCGACAACTCGTCGACGACAGACAGTCGACCAGATCCCCCGCTGGCAAAGGCCCCCCGTGGCATCGTCGTCGAGAGTCGCAAGGCCCAGCAATTGATTAATTGCTTTTGCCTCCACCTGCAGGACGTGTCACATTGCCGTGACACGAACCGTGTGCGCTTGCCTTGCCGTGCCACCGCTCCGTGCGACCTTTCGCTTCTCTCTCACGCCTTATTAACTGGCCGTTTGGGCTTGCACAACCCAATCCGTGCCACTGCACGCCGTCACCGGCGACAGTGATACCCCCTCGCCTACCATGGGCTCACCGGCACGACAAGGGCCGTCGGCACCCGGGGACGACCGGGAGAAGAAGGGCCTCAGCAAGGTGCTGTCCAAGGTCAAGATCGCATTGAAAAAAGGCGAATCCTCGTCATCGACCGCTGGTATAAAGGAACCAGCTAGTGCAAGGTATGATCAGACATGGATTCTATCTTTCCGTTCCCGATCCGGCTGAGATCGCTTCCCCAACGAGACTTGCCGGTGTGCGGCAGCGTCATCTACAATGTTGGTCTTGACTGACCCGTGAACAGCAAGGCGACGCCATTATCAGCGGCCGCCGAGGCCCGAACACGCTACGAAGGCATGGAGGGCGTCACAAAGCTGGCCAGATCGCAGCTGTTTGAGCAACGAGCCAAGAAGCTGGCTGAGCGATATGGCTTGGAGATCAAGGCCTCGGACTGGAAAACTGTCGCCGCCACCGACGACGACACCGTCCTGCGCATAGACAGGCCGATTCGCATCCGCATTCGCCGGACATGCCATAGGTGCGATGTCACCTTTGCCGCGGCCAAGGAGTGCCCCAACTGCGAGCATGTGCGCTGCGCCAAATGTACCCGCTACCCGCCGAAGCGCACCGAGGCCGAGCGGCTCGCCAGCCATAGAAGGAGAGAGGCCGTTCTCAAGGCCAACAAGGAGAACCCACCCATCATTGCCGACTACTCTTACACCGACAAGGGTGTAATCCTCACCCGGCCGAGCAAGACGGGTGGCCAAGACTTGGTTCATAAGAAGCCCCGTCAGCGCGTCAGGAGAAACTGCCATGAGTGCCAGACGCTGTTCATGGCGGGCAGCAAGAAATGCGAAGACTGCGGTCACATCCGCTGCACCGACTGCCCCAGAGACCCGTACGTTGACCCCGTTGCGATGTCGGATACCCCGTGTCACGAGCTAATCGTCCGTCAAAAGACCCAAGAAGGATAAGTATCCATTCGGCTATCCCGGCGATGCCTTTGGCCCCCACAGCATTCCTCGCTACGAATGTGAACGCTGCGAAACCCTCTTCCCCGCCGACGCTGAGAACGGCGCTGTCTGCAAGAAGTGTGGCCGTACCAAGTCGGACGACTCTCCTCGGGCTCTGCCGCGCAAAGTGGAACCCGAGCCGGATCCTGATGTTCTGAGGATGATACAATCCAAGCTTGACCGCTTAAAAGTCGCGTAGAGCGCGTCAAGATCCAGGGGCCGGGAATGAGTGCCTGTCCCGGTTCCGCGCATTCCTGCAGGGATCCCAGGCAATGGAAGATTATGAGCGAGGCAGCGAGGGTGTGGCTTTGTCTTTAGATCCTCTTCATCGAATGGCATGATGGCGACGATTACTCGGCTGGCGCGGAGGAGCTCCTTCCAACAAGCCCACAGAGACCTTGCGCCTCTCACCACCTCTTGTCTACGGCTGGAGCAGATCTTTGTCTCACCACATTACAGCGGCGAATGCATTTGCTTTTGTGTTTTCACGTCGGTGTTTTTGGTTTGGGCCGCGATCTCTTCTACTTTCAGAGCGACGACGACGACAACGAAGATCACGACCCTGTTCGACGCTATCCGGGAGCCGGCACGAGGCGTTGAGATTCTCCAACCCGCGGATGGATGCACGGCCTGCTAGGTTCATAATGCGAGAGCGCATCGTCGCAATGAGGTTTGCCAAGAGGGGCAGCCAGGAAGGGAGGAGCAGCATGTAGGGCATGCTACATTGGAGCTTCGGGACGGGAGATTGATAGCTTGGGGGATTGGTGTTTCCCTATGTCCATACAAAAGTGGTAGCGAGCATATTCGGATCCATTCCATCTCTTGGGCACGGCTGCCGTTCAACTTTGCGCCTGGCGGACGCGAACGATGCTCCGCACACATGGCGGATGGAGGCTCCATGCTGCCTACATCGATCCACGGACGCCTCACCGCCCAGGTCCTCGGCCGGCCGCCTCGCCTCGCCGGCCTGTCCCTGCCCGTCACGCTGCCAGAAGCGGCCCCGTGCAGAGCGTCTGTTTCAGCGTCAGCTGGCCGCGTTGTGCGTCCCTCTGACGGCGGCTGCCGCATGCAGGGCTCGCTCTCGTGTCTCCGGCATCCGCTGCGGAGCCAGAGGCGGTGGCATTGCCGCCGCAACGTGTAGCCACGGCGGGTTGCATGGGGTGTGGTCGTCGAGCGGCCAGGCAGTGACCATGCCGGGCCCATCTCGGACGTTTCACCGCAAGACAGCTTGGTGTTTGAAGGTTATACAGCACACTATATCGCGATCCCTAGTCTATGCGCCCAGAGGCGTGCCTCTCTCGGCTCGGTGGCATCCACGGCGTTCTCCCAACGGAGGTGGGCCGTTTGCTACCGGTAGTACATTATATAGACGTCCCATCTTTCCCTGAGCCCCTGTGGTGCTCGTGCCGGTGATGGTCGGGCGTGGCCTTCCCATGGCAGTTGCAGCCCTCAAATAAATATCTACTCGGGCTCCCAAGAATGGCCGCTGGCCCGTCAGAGTTCTCGGATGAGAGGCTCCAGCGTGATCTCCCCGTCGTTGGGCACCGACGCGCCCAGCATCTCCAGCCGATTCATCTTGAACCCGATGTAACCGCCCGAGCCGTCCATTCTATTATTCAGGTACGGGTACTGGCTGTCCACGTTGCCCTCCGCCACGGCGGCATTGAACCCGGCCTCGTTGAGGACGGGCATCAGTCGGTGCGTGGGGTAGAATCGGCCCCTGATGGAGTGCTCCTCCAGCAGCACATCCTCGTTGACGAGCACCCAGCGCCAGGGTTGGTTCGGGCTGACCTGGCTGCGCCACAGAGTCTCGTCTCTCAGTGGGATGGGCAGGTTCTCGAGAGGCACGGCTTCAGAAGACGTCTCGTCCGCCTTTGCGATTTGATAGATGTTGCCGTGGAAAAGGACAGCCATGGGGTTGCCCCTGCGTGCGGTGATGCCGCGTAGGCCCAAAACAGACGAGTCGCTCGAAACATTGGCGTCTCCGGGCAGCGGTTTAACGCGCAAGCAGTCCCCGACTTCTATCCGCTCCGCCCCGAAGAAACAGCCATAGTAGGGAACGGCCTCGGCGTTGATGTCCTCCGCCAAGGGACACCAAAGAGAGTAGGATGCGTCGATCTTGGAAGCTGCCATCTTGGAGGCGTCCAGGATGAGGTTGGTGCGCTTGATCCTGTCTAGTCCTGCAAAGGCAAACAGCTCTCCCCAGGCCACCTGATCGAACACCTTGTCCTGTAGCTCTTGAAGCATCACAGCAGGGACACTAAAGGCATGGAATGGCCGCATCTCCTTGCAGGATTTTGTCGCCATCTTTTGAACGGCCAGACTGTGGCCTATGGGGATGATTTGGAAGCTTTCACTTCCCGGCTCTGCAATCACGCCGAGACGCCATGAATTGCCGTTTTGGTACCAGACCAGTTCGCCGGCCCGGAACAACAAGGGAGCTTGCAATGCCCACTGGAAAGGCTGAGGCTGGACCTGGGTTCTGGCTTGGGCTTGCGACCGAGTTTGAGGTTGAGCCTGAGGTTGAGCCTGAGGTTGAGTCTGGGCTACCGCTTGAGGCGGAGGCTGAGCCTGCATGGTTGGACCTGTTGGAGCGACAGTACCTGCCGCCACAGGGTTCGGGGCCGGCGCTGAGCTTGGCTGAGCCGCTGGCTGAAGGTTTTGTCCATTCGCCGCCTGCTTCTGCTGTGGTTGTCCTGGGATCGTTGGCAAGGGGACAGGCGTTACCTTGTGGGGTAGTATCGGCGCCTTCGAGACCACGGCGCTCGCTGGCGTCATGGCCACGCCGTCCAGAACGGAGGGCAGTCTGGCTACGCTTGGGACGTTGCAGTGGATGCAGCAGCAGTCCCTGTACTCCATAGATGGGGTGAAGAGCCAGAGCAGGTGGAGGCCAAACTCTTGCGGAGACTTGAAGAGCTTTGTCTTGATGGGGTATCCAGACACCCACAGGTGCTTGGATTTTTCATACAGCCAGTATCCCCGTGGGAATTGAATATACCAGGGGTTCCCTTCTGTAATACTTGTGTCAATGACTCGGCATAGGGAATCATGTCACTGAAGCTGAAGACTTACCCTCGGGGTTTGGAGCAAGTTCTTGTTTCAACAAGATCCCCAGCTTGATCCTCCATTCCACAAACCTTGGGTCGTCCTCCTCCAAGCGAATCATTTGCGCCTTGACCCTGGTGGTCGTAGCTGTGTCTTTTCCCTTCCTTGTCGCGCTGGCTGCCGGTGCTGCTGCCACGGGCCAGTATCCTGGACCCGTATCTCTGCCATCGCTTCGGCAGACCCTGATAACATCGAATTCCTTTAATTCAGTCATGGTTGCCCACTGATCTGCCTCGCTCTCGGTAGATTCTGCTGCCAGCTACGTTGCCCCCACCGACGCGGTGAATTCCAGGTGATGATTGTGTGTTGACAGCTACCGCTAGCCGTGATACCGAGCGCAATGGTAGTCAGCGAGATCCTAGAAAGTCGAGGTCCCTCGGCTCGCCCAGAGACGCACTGCAGCAGCAAGTCACGAACTCCAGACCCCACTCATAACTAGAAGAGGCTATCTCCTGTCTCCCAGTTCTGTCCTTTGGCTCTGAGCTTGGGCGAAGAGATGCCCGCGAAGGTTGGTTGGGATGAAGTGCCGTCACTCCCTGCCAGACCCGGCTGAGACAGGCCAAGCACTTGGCGTCTTGTTGAGCGCGGGGAATAGCAAGCTGCGCCGTCAGCTATTCCGCCTCGAGTTGGAAGGCGGTGGCCAAAAGCAAAGCGCAGAAGTTCAGATGTTTGCAATGGCTGTGTTGTTGACATTGGAGAGTTTGATGCTATGTGGTTGCAGTCACTGGAGAGCAGATACTGATGAGTCAGCATTTTTTAGGAGTCACCATCGTCCTACCCTGGAGGACTACTGGAGTCGTGTGAGCAAATACATGCATATGCCGTTAGAGTGACGGGACCCAACAGCAATTGTTTTCTTTCTTTCCATCTTTGATTTTTGTCTTCTTATTTGAAGTAAATTTTTGGTGCCGCTTGAAACTCGTGGCCTTGAGTTGGCCGAACTCAAGGTACTTCGAATACCTAATGACTTCGGAAGCAAGAACTCTCAGGTGAGCCGCCGCTCTTGGACCAAACAATGGTGCCGCAAAAGCAACAGATCACCTGAATATCTTGGTTGACCATAAAATACAAACTTTTACTGGTTTCAGCATTATCTCCGGTCTCTAGCAAGCCATGGCACTTGCATGTTGCAGGGAGCGAGGTACGAGTAGTAGTCCGTCCGCTCAGTGACTCCAGCTTGCGCAGGCAGCCAGGTCCCTGTGGCTGCACCGCCACAAATCCACTTTAAACCTGAGGCCCTTGGCGCGTACGGGACGCGTGCTGACGACAATTCGACATCCAACTTTGTGCACGGCAGCGCCATTCCATATCCGATTGCATTGTCCACGGGTATCTTCCTGCAACACACAAGGTTGCACGTGCACATGCCACAGAGAGAGGACCGGCCCCATGGACGACCTCCTCAGCAACGGCTACGACGACAGCCACAGGGCATTTCTCCAGGCCCTGCTCGCTCACGGCACAGTCACATTCGAAGAATCACAGTCGATTCTCGCGGCCATCTTCAACGCGACCAATGGCGACGATGGCGGAATCCGGCCCGATCAAGTAACCCAGGAAGACTTCAAGGCCTACCTCGAAGTCGCGTCCGACGCGGCATCCCTCTTCGACTACGAGATCCGAAGCACCGTTCACCAACTCACCAAGCAGCGCATTTACACTCTCGTGAATACAACATCGGACCCCCAGACGCAGTTAGCTACGACGTACAGCCCTGAAGAACTGTCCTTTATAAAGAGGGCCCTGGATGGCATGTTTGACAAGTACAACACGCCTCGCATGGAAGTGCTCGCCGTCACGGAGATGCAGGCCATCAAGTTTGCCAGGCCGAATCGGAGGCAGAGCCAGATAGACGGGGACGAGGAGGTGCCGACGCAGCCATCGACCGACAGGGGACTGAAACACAGCGAAGTGGAAAACGTCCTGGTGAGCCTCATAGAAGGAGGATGGTTCGAGAAGAGCAAGGACGGCTTCTATTCCCTCTCGCCGCGAGCCCTGCTGGAGCTGCGGCCGTGGATGATCGAGATGTACAACGACCCTGACGCCGGCGCGGACGAGTGGCAGCGGATCAAGTTCTGCGAAGCCTGCAAGGACATCGTGACGATGGGGCTGAGGTGTTCAGAGCCGAGCTGCACTCTGCGGCTTCATGACATGTGCCAGGAGGCCTTCTGGAGAGCCAGGAGAAACGGAATTTGCACCAAATGCTCGCGGGAATGGACAGGGACGCACTTTGTCGGCGAACGAGCCGTCACGATGACGGAGGCATACCGGAGAGGCCGCAGGCGGAGCGGCGGCCGGCGAAGCACGTTGGCGGACGAGGTCATACAGCAGCAACAGGCGGACGAATCCATACAGCAACAGGCCTCGGAGGAGGAGAGCGACGAGGACGACAAGGATGACGAGGAATGAACGGCATGTAAATTTTGAAGATACCCCAGATAAAAAAAACTGGCCACGGACAATGCATACTATACAAATGCTCGAGCTACATGATGAAATTCGACATGCGAAATCGAGATGCGGCAGGGGAAGCCAGCCAGCCAGGCTTTGGCGGGGTCCAGATGGTGGTGGGGTGGTGGCTCATGACATCACCCGGTGGCGGTGCTCCGCGCGGTTGGGGTGAGCCGCCAGCATTCCCCAAGGCAAGGGGGGAGCTCCGTGTCTGCAGCTGAGGGCAAATAAAGCTCGAAGTCGCATCAAACAGCCTTTGTTCGACCCGTGTCTCCCCTCTACAAAAGCGCCCGCTTCGCCAGGCATCCGGCGCGACCACCAAGAAGCAGCGGCGTCAACATGTTGGAATACTTCACCTACAAAAAGGTCAAGAAGCACAAGGCGCAGAAGGAGGCGCGCAGGGAAGCCGAGGAGGAGGCAAAGCGCCAGGCCGGCTCCGTCAGGGACGACGACGACATACTGGACGCGCGCGCGGACCAGCTGGACAAGCGCCACGGCAAGCAGCGCGCCCACGCACGCGATGGCGACCATTCGGACCCGAGCAACGCCCACACGCCGCCTGTCCTGCAGCCAGACGACGAGACCTTCCTCGAGGAGCTTCTAGCCGGCGACGACGACGACGGGCCGGCGCCGCCCCTGCCCCCGCGAACCTACCTGGACGAGTTCGACTGGCCCTCGGACAACGACGCGGCCTCGACCAGCGAGCTGACCAAGGGTGAGGCCGTCGCGAAGGCCGCGGACGGTGCGGAGAAGAAGCCGAGCCGGTTCTCGCTCCTCTTCACCAGGCACAAGAAGAACGAGGAAGGGCTCAAACCCGAAGGCGTGGTGCCGCCCGAGGAAGCCGAGCGGGAGACGGAGGACCTCGGCCGCGTCCTCGACCGCCTGAACCTCTCGGCCAAGAACAACAAGGTCATCTCGACGGGCTCCGCCGAGGTCCTCCGCGACTTCACGCAGGTCTTCAAGGACCTCGTCAACGGCGTGCCCACGGCGTACGACGACCTCGCCAAGCTCATCGAGGACCGCGACGGCACGCTGTCCCGCGGCTTCGACAAGCTGCCCTCGTCGCTCAAGAAGCTCGTCACGCAGCTGCCCGACAAGATCACCGGCAGCCTGGCGCCCGAGCTGCTGGCCGCCGCCGCGGGCGCCCAGGGCATCAAGGCCGAGCCCAGCGGCGGCCTCAAGGGCACGGCCAAGAAGATGCTGCTGCCGCACAACCTGGCCGAGCTGGTGACCAAGCCCGGCGCCATCGTCGGCATGCTGCGCGCCATCGTCGAGGTGCTCAAGACGCGCTGGCCGGCGTTTATCGGCATGAACGTCATCTGGAGCGTCGCTCTGTCTCGTAGGGTCCGCCGGCGAGTGAATGAACGGCACCGAAAGCTAACCCGCCGATAGTGCTGCTGTTCGTGCTGTGGTACTGCTACAAGCGCGGCCGCGAGGAGCGCCTCCTGCGCGAAAAGCCCGAGTCGGCCGTTGACGGCAGCGACCGCATCGAGGAGCTCCCCGACGACCCGGCTCTGCCGGCGCCCGAGCCGAGAGCGGTGGACACGCCGGCCGAGTCGGCGTCGGCCTCCGGGGCGGCGCGGTCGTCGGCTGTCGAGCCCGTCGAGGCCGCTGCGTCGAGGCGCTCCTGATGCTGTTATCAGGATACGGATGGATATGGCTTTTACGATCATGAAGTGTTTTGAAAATGCTGACGGCACCCCGAGTGATGCGGGCATCCGGGGAGCTGAATACAGTGCAATGTTGCAAGAGGACGACGCGCGTTTGATAGCTTCACCTTTGAACTTGTTGGGTATCTCTGTACGTAAATCCAAATGCCCATTGGCCGTGGTCTCTTGTTTCAACATCAGTCGTCCTGGACCAGCTCCTTGATCTCCTCCCTGCCCGGCCCCATGGCGGCCGCACCGGCTCTCCCCTGGGCCCCGTTCTGGTCCGCCGCGCCCCCGCCGTCTTGCATCCAGAAATCCACCTCATCCACGATGTCGTACACGACGTCCTCGGCAATCTGCTGCTTGTAGCGCTGGGACAGTGACTGGATCTTGTCCTCCTGGGGCTCTCCCGTGGGGACCATGTCGACGTCGTCGTCTGTGGAGCCGTACCCTGGCGGTGGGTACCAGAAGTCGGGGCCGAAGTTGACCTCGGCGGCGCCGCCTCGGAATACGCTGACGGCGGGGTAATATCCGAGCATGCCGTCGTCGAGGCCCTCGCGGGCACCGACCTGGGGCATCGGCTTGGAGGCGGGCGGCAGGAAGCCCAGGAGGTTCTGGAATGGCGTCCCCATTAGCACCCCATTCTTGTAGATCCTGATGCACGAGTTAGGCAAGGTGCGGAGCGCGGGGGATGTATGGAGCGGGTTTGGCGTCTCGGACGACGAAGAGCCCGGGCCGACGGGAGACGGGTTCATCAAGTCTTCTAGCTCCTTGGTTGCGTGGTACTCGATCTTCTCAAAGTAGGTGTGAGCCTTGAATCGAATGGGCACCCGATCGCGCACAATGTTGGCTGCTTCCGCCGCCGGTGGCGGCTCGTCGTCTTCCGCATCCACGGCTGGATTGTAATTCCCGGACATGACCTTGCGGTGCAGGTGCTCGGATGGGAGCTGAATCTCCAGACCGATGACGTCGCCTTCGCGGATACTCTCTCCCGGAGGAAAGAATTCTTTCGGGCGCGACATGTAGACTTTCTCTCCAGAGACATCGCGGATGCCGTAGCTGTACGCGTCGAAACCGACCGGCGCGTCCAGAGAGGCTTCCCGTCTTGCCCAGCCCATCCGCACGTGCCGTCCGCCGTCTGGTCTGGCAGCGCTGTCCTTGGCTTCCCGCACACCCTGTGTGATCTTGCATTCCCAATACCACCGGCCTTGACGGACTGCCACATTGGCTCGTGCCATTCGAAAGCCTTTGTCTGTCGTGACCTGCCGTGCGGACTTGTCGAAGAAGACGTGTGTCGCCGCATCCTCGAAGCTCATGCGTGGGCCGAAGGGCTCGGGCTCGCTTTGGCGGTAGTATATCATGGACGGGAATAGGGGGTCGGCTATGCAGTGCGTGTATCGGAAGTTCTTCTTGTTGAGAACGCTTTGTGAGGTTAGCGAGAAGCTCTGGGACGACAATGGCACACGTTGGCCGCTTACTGCTCTGACGTCTCGAAAAACTCGACGTCCTGCCCATCGTGGAGCGTCAGGTCGTGATGCAATGTCAATACCGGGCCCCGAGGCAGCTCGAAGTCGGATCCCTTTGGCGGTGCGAGCTTGTACCGCAAGGGGCCCGACTCGCTCTGCTCTGGGGCAGACGCCTTGGCATCGGGCGTCCCAGGCGCGCTGTCGCCGCCCTTGGCCTCGCGCTTCTTGAGGGACTCCTTCTTGACGCGCGCGGGCTTGAAGCGAGTCGGATGCGACGCGTCTTCCGGCGGCTGGGACTCGGACGGCTTCACCTCTGGGTTCAGAGGCGACGAGACGGCGGGGCCGTGACCCTCGTCCAGGGCGCGTTTCTGCGGGATTGAGGCGAGCGAGGCGGTGGGCGTGGGCTCCCTCTTGGGGGCCTCGACGTCGGAGGACATGCTGGGCGGCTGCGGCAGCAGACGAAGCGGCCGACGTGGCGGGACGTGGTGTTTACAGCTCCAAGGCGCCTACGATTAGGCAGTGTGCGACAGAAAACGGGGAGCAAGGGAGATTGATGGGAAAGATAAGATAGCGATTCGCCTGCATACATGCCAGTCAGCAGGCCCAATCAGGACTAGCCCTGCCGATGACCCGATGCGTGGTCACCCCCTGCACCGCCCAGGACGGCGCAGCCAATGGCAGCGAGGCCAATGTAATCAGCACCGGTCAAGGGGCCCTTTTCTGGGAGGCTAGAGGGCTCCCCCACAGCGCGAAGGCTTGTCAAAGCCTGTAGTGACGCTCTGGAGCCGGGAGTGGACGCATCATGGAAAGCCACGGCAAAGGAAAACCCCCGGGGGCGCGCTCCAGCGCCTCGACAACGGGGGCGGCGATGGGTGTGCTTGGAAGGTTGGCTGGGTGAATTTGGGTTACGCTCGGGAGGTTTAATGCAGCCGTACAGGCGCCCGGAGGCGACCTGTCCTGCCGCGTAGGGCCACTGAAACCCCAGAGTGCCGGGCCTAGACCGCTACTACCTAGGTAGACCCTGCCCGCCCTCAGCGCTGCTGCAGCGACCCTAAGGTGCTCGTTCGCAACTTATCTCATCCTCCGCGGCCCCGCGCCGATTGCGAGACGGCACCACGTAAGGGTACTTTACTTTTCCACCAACGCGGCCGGCCAGTGCAGGCTCTTCTCCCGTTCTCCTGAACGCACGTCTTCGCCGCTGCCCCCGACCCTGCGCCGCTGCTTGCTGCCCTTGTCCTCGCCAAAACCGCGCATTACGCCTGAAGCCCTGCCTCAGGTCTTCCTGCTCGCGTCCGCACGCAGCACGCCACGCAGCCCCTTGACAGGCATCCGCCAGCTTCACCCCGGCCCGACTCGGCAGGCCCGGTTTTGCCTCAGGAGAGGCTCGGTCGAGGAAACGTCATCTTGACGGCGCTGCGCACCTCGCCGTCGACGCCTCCGTCATCTGCTCCCCCTTTCGTCAGCGTCCGCTGCCATCGCGCCCGTCTTGTCGAGAGTGGAAAACAGCACCTCTCGTACTCGAACGCGAACGGAGCCGCTGGTCGCCACCCCTGGGCACCGGTCAACCACTCGGACCGCCCGCAAAGGTCGAAGGCGTCCGCCAGTCTCCCCGTGCCGACTGACTGCTTGCTTGCATGGTGATGAGCGAAGCGTCGCAATCGTCGGCGCCTCTGGCCCACCATCGAGAGCCTGGCTCGATGCGGACCGCGCTCCCGTCTCGACCCATGTCGTCCAAACCACGCGACGCCGCCGAATCCGGCACCCAGAGATCGACTGGGACGTCTGTCCCCAAGGACAGTCGTGCGTCTGGACGCAGCGACGGCAGCGCGTCCCCGAACTCGAAGGACAGCTCGATGAACGATGGCGCTGGCTCCTCCAGGGGCCCGAGCCCTGCCTCTACGGTTGGCGAAGGGAGCGTCAAGGCGAGTGCCAGTCAGGGAGGACAAGTTTGCAGGTCCGTAGGAGCGAGTCCAGCTTTCCCTTTCCCTGGCCCCGGCGTAACTGACTGATTCCCGTGCAGCAACTGCGGCACTACTCGAACCCCTTTGTGGAGGAGATCTCCCCAGGGCGCGACGATATGCAACGCCTGCGGGCTGTATCTGAAGGCGAGAAACACGTCTCGACCAACGAGCCTCAAGAAACCCCCCAATGTTGTTTCTACGGTGCCGCCTCGGCCAAGTCCCAGCAAGACAAACTCGGCGTCGGGATCCAAGTTTGCACCCAACGTGACCGGCGCGACCTACGTCTCGGCAGAGCAAACACCGACGGGAACCTGCCCTGGCGGTGGACGCTGCAACGGAACCGGCGGTGCCGAGGGCTGTAATGGCTGTCCGGCGTTCAACAACCGGGTGTCCAAGAGCGCGCAGCTCGGTGTGATGCAGAAGCAGAAAAGCTGCTCCAGCCGTTCCGAACCTTCAAACGACGAACCCACCCCGATCGATGTCAACGCCCTTCAGGCCCAAAACCAGGACAACACTGTTGTTATTGCGTGCCAGAATTGTGGAACCACCATCACGCCGCTGTGGCGAAGGGACGAGAGCGGACATACGATTTGCAATGCCTGTGGTACGTGGCTATCGATCTTGGGTGCGGGGTTCTTGCTGGTGCTGACATGTAGGACAGGCCTCTATTACAAGCTCCATGGGGTGCATAGGCCAGTCACGATGAAGAAGGCGACCATCAAGAGACGCAAACGAGTCATCCCCGCATCGCACGAGGACGAGCAGGACGAATCAGCGGAATCGGTCGACGCCCTAAGCCAGGAGAGGACGCCCGAGAGGGGAACGGAAAACGACGATGGATCTATCAATCTGGGGATGCGACGACGGCCGGACCAACCCCTGACCATCGAGCCTTCACCAGTTATGCGACCCAGCGGGCAAAACTCACCGTTGCCGTCCGCACCTGCGTCTGCGTCTGATCTCGCCGCATACCACCAGCCGAGCGGCTTCCCGCGACACATGCCAAACTCGCTGAATGACGACAATCGGTTACCGCCGATGACATCGATGACGGCAGCCATGTCCGAGAGACAGTCCTCGTTGTCGCCGGCGTCGTTTCTTTCACCGAGACGGAAACGATCCTTTTCGGCAACCGAGACCGAGGCGGGCACTGTGGCGGACGGCGGGCACGAGGGCGCAAAGCGCCTCTCATCCATAAAGTCGATCCTAAATCCCTCCATGTCCTACGATGACCGGCCGAGTTCTAGACCCGGGAGCGTGGAACGAGGGGAGTATACACTTCCTCCCCTGCGATCATCCGGACCCGGCTACACATCGGCCGGCAGCCCCGGACCATCCGCGAACATGGACTCTGCTTTTGGCGGCGGACGCTCAAATGATACACAAGGCACGCGGGATGTCGCAGGTGGTGAGAGAGTCAAGGCGGGGCGCCGACTGGCTCTGCAACAGGAGACGGACCGGATGCGAGAGATGCTTGCCGCCAAGGAGCGAGAGTTGATGGAGCTCGGGCACGAATAAAGTCCAAGTGACAAGATTGATGCAGTGTTTGCGGATGACTTTACGAATCTCTTCTGTTGGTGCAAAGGAGTCAGCAATTTCGGGGATGGGCGATAATATGGGTAAAGGGGTGTTCCGGCATGGAGACCCGGATGGCGGCCAGCGGCGAATCGTGCTTTCTTCTCAACTGATCATCTCCTTGGGAGACATCCCGTCAAGCCCCGAAATAGCGGCGGCACAGTTGTGCACGTAGTTATTTTCTCTGCTATAGACAGATACGCGGCGTAAGCTTCGCGACGATGGTACTCTTGGTGTCTGGCCGCTAAATTCTGATTCTTCCGACATGGCGATGGCTGCATGACGTCTTGCTGAGGTTCGAGGATAGTTGTTTTCTCTGCTAAGATGATACCTCGGCGGCGTAAACTTGGCGATGACGGTACTCTTTGTCTGCTCGCTAAAAATTTGATTCTTCCGATATCGCATAGCGGCTTCGCCGAGGACCGAGGCCGACAAAGATGGTCTCTCGGCAACGGACCCGGGCACAGTCGAACGTCTCGGGGCTTCGAGGAGCCAACGAAGGGCATGTCGACCTACCTGACTCTGGGACGCGCATCTTGGCCGGACCCAGAACCGGAGGAAGTTCGTCGGATCACCAGAGGCACGTGCGGCTTCTGTCTCAGCTCCGTCCCCACAAAAGGCCGGTCGGTGACTCGGAGCAAGCGCCGGCGACGGACATTTCGTCGTCCATCGGCTGGTGGGGATGGGCAGAATACGCCGTCTGCTGGCGGAACCTGGAACGTTCCAGAGGGATCCATTTGGCTGAGCCGTTCTCCCGACAGCCGCGCAACGGCGGCGCTCCCATGATGGTGTGGCACTGTGGATGAATTGTGGCCAAGCCACCATGCAAGCAGCACGCGAGAATCGGGCAGGCAGTCGGTGGATGGATGACTGGATGTTGCCGGCTGGGGATACGTGCTCGAAACGGTGAACGGTGGTGATGGTGGGCTTTTTGTCTTGCGCTTTACTAATGCAACGAGGCTGGCGGTCTGGCCAGCGGATCATATCGATAGACGATGACCGGCTGCGGCCTATCAGGCACGGCGGAAGAGCGATTTGGTAACCGGACGAGAGCCATGTTCACGGAGATGGAGGAGTCCATGGAACTTGTGGCCGCCGAGGTGGGCCGGTGTCGGTGTCGTCGGGGACGCCAGATCGAGTAGCACCGTCCCACAGGTGTAAGCGACGCTCGTTGGGCAGGGTGTGGCAGCACGTGCATGGTGACGCGGGCGGTCTGCAGCGATCATGGAATGGACGGAGATTGGTGAATTGGGAGATGTGCGTACGTACAGAGATGGCCGAATGAGGCAATGCGGCACGATGCGATGCGATGCGATGCGATGGGTATCGCGGATGTCCGTGAGTTTGAGATCCGGGCACCAACGCAGCGGCAGTATTCCGTGGTTGATGCTCGCATTCGGGAGCGCGAGCCTGTATACAGAGGGCGCCGAGTTGAGCGCCTCCGCACGGTTGCTGCAAGTTCCCTCGCCCGCTGAACTGTGTTTCCTGGGCCTGCTCGTGCTGAAAGACGGCGACGACTCCGACTCCGACTCGAATCGTCCGTCAGACGTCCTCTGCTGATGCTGGAGACGATACAGACGTATGTACGAGTACGAGTACGGAGGAGATGTACGTACAGGCCCGCGGCTGCGGCAAAGGCCCCGGTGGAGGCCATCTGGTACGTGTTAGGCGGTCGTTAGCGTCGAGGAGAGGAGGAAGTGTACGAAGTACTCCGCACCCCGTACTTCGTACTGGCTGTCAAGCGAAGGGCGCACGATTGACATGAAGACTGGGTGCGCACCCCTGCCAAAGGCGACGCCTCCCGTCGTCGGCTGCGAACTACGCATGACTCTTTCTGGAAACATCCAATCCGACACTCCTGTACGGACTACCACCGGCGCTGTCGCTGCGTATTGCTCCGTACTTCCCCAGGCATGGCTTGAAGGTACCTCCACTTGGCCCTGGCGGCTTGTGCCTTCCCGTGTACTCGCGACTCTGGGTCCTGACCGTTGAACAAAACAGACCACGGCCCTCCGCATCCGCGGCCTCCTCTCTTCTTGCTACATCCATTTCTGCATCTCCTTGGGCGCCCCCTTCGAGTTCCGCAATCTCGTTTGTGTCGTGTCCCGGTCTCAATCGCTCGAAAGTGGATTCACCGCGGGCCGCACCCCCGACATCGACGCTTCGCCAGCCGTCGCCGCCTCGGGACCGCGCCCTTCGGCAACCGCTGCCAGCGAATGGGAGGCGCGCCTTTGCTCGACCCAGCTCACGCCCTTGGTGAGCAGCGGCCAGCGCCGCCATGACTACCATTGACGAGATGGAAGAGTTCGTCGACTGGGACAAGGCCGGCGCCAGCGTTGGCAGCTCCTTCGACCACGATGCCTCTCTCGCCGGCACCGTCGTCACCGGGGCCGACTCGGAGAACATGGGGCTCGTCTTCGAAAACGTCAACGAAGACGACTTCAGCTTCTGCGCGCTCCAGCACTTTTCCCAAAATGCGGATCCCCTTGCCGGCGCGCCCGGCCTCGTCGACCTGCCCATGGACGGCACCCCGGCCCTGGACTTTTTCGAGAACACCGGCTCTCCCTGTGCCCATTGTTCCCTCGGCGGCTATTCCTGCAAGAAGATAAGGGAAGGTCGCCACAAGGGCTACTGCACCAGCTGCGTCGCCCTCCGGGTCGAGTGCAGCTTCGGCGGCTCCGTCTCGGACGGCTTCGACTTCGACTTCGACTTCGACGCCACCGCCTTTCCCGCCAACCCGTGGCCCGTCATGGGAGACCACCCCAACGCCCTCTCTACCCAGGACCTGCTCGCCGACGCGCTCCGCACCGGCGCCGATTCGCCGGCAATGGACGCGCTGAACCCGTCGTCGAGCAACCCGGCGGATGACGGCGGCATGGCGGGAACCAAGCCGGGACCGCCCCCCAAGATCGGGGCCCGCTTCTCCCGCGAGTCGGTGCGCATTCTGAAGAACTGGCTGACGTCGCACAACCGGCACCCCTATCCCAGCGACGAGGAGAAAGAGGCCCTCCAGCGCCAGACGGGCCTGAACAAGACGCAGATCACCAACTGGCTCGCCAACGCCCGCCGCCGCGGCAAGGTCCAGGCTCCTCGCTCGACGTCGCCGCACGTGGGCAACCTGTCCACGTCCATCGATATCCCCCAGAGACGGGGGACCCCGGCCCTCGAGGCCATGAACCCCCTGCAGCGTTGGGAGCACTCTCCGCCCGAACACGAACCGGCTTCGGTGACGGCCATTGCCAGGGCTGTCACGGCCTCGTCGTCTTCGGCCCTGTCCTCTGGGCTCAACAGCCCCTTCAGTTTCAACTACACCGATGACGGGTCCAGCAAGTCCCTCTGCAACCAGTCCTCCACCAGCAGTCTGGGGACCTCGCACTCTGGCAGCGGGTCCCGCGGCTCCGCGTACTCGCATGGCTCGCGCAACTCTTGGGGCTCCTTTGGATCCGCCCCCTTCAGCACCAGGGGACGTCGCCGCCGCCGGCGGAGGGCGACGCCGGGGCACCCTAAGGAGGGCGCCAACACCCTGGCTGCCCCTCTCAAGACCTTCCAGTGTACTTTCTGTACCGAGACCTTCCGGACCAAGCACGACTGGCAGCGGCACGAGAAGTCTCTCCATCTGTCCCTGGAGAGGTGGGTTTGCGCGCCCGATGGGCCGCGAGCCGTCAACCCGGACAACGGCCAGCTGTCCTGCGTCTTCTGCGGGCTGGCGAACGCCGACGACGCGCACATGGAATCCCACAACCACTCGGCGTGCCAGGAGCGGACGCTCGAGGAGAGGACCTTTTATCGAAAGGACCACCTCAACCAGCACCTCAGGCTGGTGCACAACGTCAAGTTCGTGGAATGGTCCATGAAGCAGTGGAAGGTGGCGACGCCCGAGATCCGGTCTCGGTGCGGTTTCTGCGGCATCGTGATGGACACGTGGACCATTCGAGTTGACCACTTGGCGGAGCATTTCAAGACTGGATACTCCATGGCTGACTGGAAGGGTGACTGGGGTTTCGACGTACCCGTTCTCGACATGGTCGAGAACTCCATCCCTCCATGTATGCGACCTCTGCAGTATCCCGTAGACCAGCTCCAGGCGTCTAACTTTTAAATAGATCTCATTCACCATGAACGCATCTCCCCCCTACCGTACGTAGCCTGCCAGTCGCCGCCCGAGTCGCCGCGCAATGCGTACGAGCTGATTAAGCTGGAGCTGGCCTACTTCGGCGCGAACCACTGGGAGCAGCACCAACGCGCGCCGACGGACGAGGAGATGCAGCTGGAGGGCTGTCGTATCATCTTCGCATCGGAACTGCTGTCGCTGCAGGGCATCGCCACGCAGAACTCGTGGCTCCGAGACCTGATCATGAGCTCGATGACGACGGCGCAAAAGGCCCGGTTCGGTCCGTTGCGTGGTGCGGCCGAGAGCAGGCTGGCATCGCTCAAGATCAACGGCAAGGACAACCTTTTCGAGGAGTGCCCCATGGAGGTCCAGCTGCAGGACTTTGTCAAGGCGAAGAGACTGCTGGGCCTGACGGCCATGGACGACGAGCTGCAGCAGGAGGCGCGCAAAATTGTCGGCCGGGTCGAGGAGGTCTGCACCCATCCATCCGAGTCGGTGGCCAACTGGCTACTGCGGCTCATCACCCAGTCGACCAACTGGCTGGCGCCCTTCCGGCGCCGGGCGCATCTGCCGCGGACCGAGGACGTGCAGGACAAGGCCGTCAGATCCACGGATCCGACGTCCATCGACTCCACCATCCACAGCTACTCGCGGCTGGAGTGTGAGCTGACGGACTTTTTGAGGCAGAGGCGGTCCGCCGGCGTGGAGCCGACGGACGAGGATCTCCAGAAGCAGGCCCGTATCATCATCTACGAGTTCGACGACGGCTGGAACCAGACTGCCGCCGACAACATGCAGTGGCTGAATTCATTTAGGCAGCGCCATCCACCGGAACAAGCAGCGCAGGGCACTCCGGTCATTCGTCGCGATGGCATGTGACTTTCCGGGGCCCAGGGGCCGCAGCCTACGTCCCCCAGCCAGTCCTCTCGTTCTGCCGGCCACAACGACTTCTCGGACCTCCTGAAGCTGGACCTCAACCACGCCAAGGCCATTCCGTTCTTCCTCAACGACGCCAATTGCTACCGCAGGCTGGCTAGGGAGCTGAGGCGGTGGGTGACGTCGACCATGTCGCCCAACAACCCTAGCCGGCATGTCCCGACCGACGACGAGCTGCAGTATCAAGCTCGTTGGATCCTCTATGACGAGTAGGTTTGAGGGCAAGTCACGACGAAGCGACACGTGAGCTGACAGACTGCTTTAGTGATGATCCCTGGAACCAGACGGCGGCAGACAACGCGGAGTGGCTGCAGCGATTCAAGCGTGACGTCGGCATCATCAAGGAGGGCCCTGGACTGCCAAAGGGCTATGCGTGGGCCCTGGAGCAGGGCGGCTCCGGCTTTGCTCCGCCATATGCGTTCCCCAAGGGCCACGTAGAGCCATTCAGCGACAAGGTTCAGGTGAACATGCGGCAGGGCGCCAAGTCGTTCACGGCGGGCCAGTCGGCGGCGAACAGCTTCCTGGAGACGCTCACGTCGGACAACTGCCGACCGGGCAACGTGTTTTGCTCGCGCGAGCTGGAGACTGGGCTGGTGGACTTTGTAGAACAGAAGGTCGGCGACAGCGGCCGATTGCCCTCTGACGCGGCGCTCCAGGAAAGGGCAAAGCAGATTGTCCGCTCTCTCCAGACGGCGGCAGACGACCCCGTCCTGCTGCAGAAGTTCAAGGACCGGATGCTGGAGAAATTGCCGCACGCTCTCCCCGCCGCGGACGCGGACACGCCACCCCTGCTGCCGACGGCCATGGACGTCAACATCTCGGACGAGGAGCTTGGCAACATGCTGCAGGACATGGAGTTTGAATTGAACGCGGCAGACATGGGCATGGACATGAGCATGGGCACGGGGATGCTTGAGGAGACCGAGGACGCGGGCGGCGTGAGCCTGGGCCAGGACTAGGCCCGCTGCTGCGATGACGCCGATGATGACGGCGGAAGGGGGGGCATACCGGTTCCCTCGCAACGATTGGGCCGTCGGACATAAAATGTACGCTTTGGATATATCACGGACAGGTCATGGGCGGCGTTTGCGATGACAGGAAATACCAATCCCAGCTTTGATGCGCGCAGTGCTATCCGTATAGGGGACCCGGGGACGTGACATGCACCTGAAGCTTGAATGGAGGTTAGACTGCGAAAGGGATCTAGATTGCTCTCTACGGACTACTGCAAGTGGCCTGCAAGTGGCCTGCAAGTGGCCTGTAAGCCACCAGCCTCGACGGATCGAGGCCCAGCATCGATGGCTGCCCCACTGTAGCATCGGAGCGCAACGAGCCGCCGCGAGCACAGCGTCCACGTCATGAATCATGATTTTGTCGTGGGATTCGAAGCTCTCCCGACAGTGTCGTCGCCGCTTGGCTGGGCTCGCGAACCATGGCGACGGCCGCCGTGGCACTACCAGAAGGCACTTTATGTGGCCCAATGGGTCGATGGCTTCACGTGCCGCACGGGGCGTGCAGGAACTGCCCTGGATTGGAGGAGCAGACTCCTGAGCACAACAGATTAAAGTCAACATCCACGCCTGGGACATGGCCGCGTAAAAGCAGCAGCACCGTCATGCCCCGGGAAGCCACACGCCGGCGCACGACCCGGATTGCGAGCCCGCGACCGCACCGATTGTCACGATGCCCACGTACCTGTGCCACGGCTTCCGCTGGCCTCGCCGCGACATCCGCATCTTCGTCATCGTCAACAACCTCGAGGACGCCACCCCCGACTGGCTCGTCGGCCGGACGAGCTCGGCGCTGATGCTCGACCAGTTCGCGAGAGCGTTTGACTTTTTACCGAGAGAGAGGCCCGCGCCGCCGCCGCCGGCGGCCCCGGCCGAGAGCGGCGAGACGGCGGCG